>LR754677.1:26755-31755 GCA_902729485.2 Mus minutoides
CTCTCTCTCTCTCTCTCAAACATACACCTGTTGAATTCAAGGACAATTTTCCTTTTTAGTGCCGTGACTATTCCTCAGCAGTGCCAGGTTTTTGATGAGTTCTGGTTGTTTCATTGTACCTTACAAATATAACTTTTGTTCAAAAGTGTATTTTATCTCAATCAGAAAATAATTTCTTCTTAATGTGTAGACTTAATTAAACAGTTGTGTGTTTGCCTATAAGTACATTAACTGTAGTATATGTATAAGTTCACATGTATATGTGATACTTAAGCCCATGTATGCAACTGTGGAGGACAGAGATGAATGTTAGGTATCTCTCTTAATCACTTCTTTATGTTAGAAACAAGGACTTTTGTATGGTGGTGGATAACACAAAGAGTTATTTAATTATGAAAAAGAAAAGACAAGTCAATTAGAACCCGAGTGCATGGGATTAGTATCTGAGAACTTGTAATTCTACTCAGAATTTCACAGCCATGCCTAAAATGTCTTAATCACCCAAGCAATTATAATATCGCCATATCTTAGAGCAATGAAAATCAATGCTCATGGCTCATGGAAATTGCTTCTGGCTTTTATACATAACAGACACTACTAGGTACCTATCCAAACCCTACTGATGCCCCCCATAAAAAAGCCCAATTTTTAAGAGAGCCATATCATACCAAGCTAAAAAAAATTCTATTTTCTCATCTTCCTTGGAGCCTGCTGTGACCACACACAACAATCTATCTTTAAGATGAAACCTCAAGTTTGCTAGAGATCACAATTTTCTTTTCTATGTGCAGTCTGAACTCACCATTTTTTTTTCGGTTTTATTTTGAGTCTCACCTGATACTTGGATGAGAAATAGGAGGGACAGTTATACTGAATCAGGGAGAAGGCTAGAAAAAAGTAATGTATTATGTGTGTTAGGTGTTCAAAGTAGAAAGCAGAATATGGACAAATGACACCACCTTCCCAGGACCATACCTCAACCTCAGTTCATTACTTCAAGAATTGCTATTTCTTCCCTTGTGAGAAAATTACTGTAATTAGATTATATTAGTTGAATCAGAGCCCAAATTTTAAATAAAATAGACAGAAACTCTCAGATATAGATAGTAGAATTAAAGCTATTTGGAAATACAAACACTATGCTATGTTATTTTGATTTAGAAAAGATACCTAAATACATAAATACATATGTACATATATTATCAAACATGAGTGTTTTAACGTTAAAGAAAGTATTGTATATGCAGTATTTTAAGCAATAAGTAAAGAGTCATTTATATAAATAAAAGGTTGACATTTAGTAGTGGACAAAGTAGGAGAAGATACATTTTAAACAACAGAAGAACAGAACTAAATTTCCTGAAGTTATATATAATTCCAATGAATGAGGCATCTTTGTTGAATAATATATTCAATTTGTCTCAGTTACAAGGATTTTATAATATCTCACTTTTGCAATGCCACATGCTCAAAATAACTCATACCATCTCATTATATTTTATAAGAACATTTGCAGATCTATGAACACAGCTCAAATATCTGTTTAGTGGAACAGACATTGGACATGGCATTATTAGAGGAGAAGATGAACATAAGGTTCACTGAAAGCAAGGGAAACAGTCTACTATATCTCTCAGCACTTATGGGAATTTTCATAAGGGACATACATCTCTTTCACATACCTGTTAAACCAACAAGGTGACATCCAAATATCAGTAATTTATTCAAGTAAATCTAGAATCAATATCCAAAGCTCTTCAGAATTTGTCCTCTGTGAATATCCTCTACGTTATCATAGACTTTATTAGGATTTGAGTGAGAAAATTTGGTCTCTCAGGTTAATTGTGGCTTTCTGTAATGGTTCCCTCTGTCCTACCTAAGGAAATCACTGCCTTTTGCCTCCATCACTCATAGAAGTATGCATTTCAGGAAATTTCAGGTCTTCTAGGAACACCTCCATTATATAATAATTGTAAATCACCTTCTTTCATCAAATTCTTACACATACAACCCTTTTGGTTGTCAATACTGAGGGCACAGGTCATTGAACTTCAGGAAGTGTGAGCAGTCATAGTATGTGTCAGATCTATGTGCAACCTGTAAATCTGCAAAATTTTTGCCACTTGCTTTTCTCAATGTTTTCATGAGACCACCTTCATGAAATTAGATGTGGGCCCTTGAACAGTGGGTACAGTAAATTTGTGTTAAGTTGACTTTAATATATATTAGGAAAATGTTAATTTATTTGTATGCCAAGTAGTGATTATTAATTGACTTTTGATAAAATATTGTTTTTTATAGATTTAGCATTAACTACATATATTGATGCAGCTACAGTCTTGGTGTAGATAAATTTCAAAAGAGATATTTTTAAAATCATCGGTTTGGCTAGAAGTAGTGTCTAAATAGTTATGAGAAATTATGGGAAATCCCATATTACAATGTATAAGGAATTCTGCCTGGAATATGGCAGTAATATGTAAGTTAATTCTAAGTACAAGCTAACCATGAGAGTTTTACAGTTCAACACAAGATAGAATTAAACGGGATTAGAAACCACAATTGAGGAAATTTCTGGAGACAAGTAGTTAGTGGATTTTATTGAAAACTCATTGGTGTAGGCAGACCTAGCACATGAAGGGAAGTGTTGCCCCTTGTCAGGTAGTGAGTCATACAGCAAAATATGTCTAAGCTAGCTGTAGAAATTAAACCAATAAGGAACACTCCTTCATTGTTGCCTCCAGTTTCTCTCCTTGAGTTTCCACCATGAGCTCTTTCATAGGTGGGCTATGACCTGTAAGTTATAAGATCTTCCCCAAATTGCTTTGTGTCATGGTTAGTATAATGGCCATAGAAACACAGTTAGGTCAAGATTTAGGTCAGTTTGATTCACATGTGACACTTAAAGCTGTACCTCAGACACAATGAGTGTGGACATATCTCTGGTGATGAGTACACTGGTGGTGATGATGACAGTAAGATAAAGCTGATGTCATAATGGTTTGGATGAGGTGATGATGGTGAAGATGAGGTGATGGCGGTAGAGGTGGTGGTGGTAGCCATGGCAATGATGCTTATTTAGTGTAGAGAGCAATGATGGTGATAATTGTAGTATGATTACAATGGTGATGATAATGGTTTTAATGATGGTTGTGGTGTTGATGATAGTAATAGTTTCTGTTAGATGGTGATGATGGTAATGATGCTAATGAGAGTGATTCTGGTGTTGTGTGTTTATATAATGATTAATTCTGATGCTAGAAAGGCAATATTGAGCATTTCCATCCATGATTCCCACTGTGATATAAAATGCAGTGTACATTTACTCACTGATCTCTTGAGTGAGAAAACTTGTGTCACTCTGGAGAACAAAACACCTTTATTACTTTCTGGTGTAAAGAGACTATTTTTTCATGATTTTCCTAAAGAAAATCATTTTCTTTAAATTTACAGGAAAATACTCCAAATGTCATCTGTCTCTTTTTAACATACAACCATTAAAATATATATGAATAATATAGTATATAAATATTTCTTTCTGTCTTCTCCTTTGCCTGCCCCATTTCATATGGTATCAGAATTCCTAATATACTTTTTTGCCATAAGACAGGATTATAGGTCAAAGCTAGTTGTAGAGGTTTCCTTCAGGACATTTTTTTTTCTATCCTCTTCTTTTGTTTCTTAAAGTCTGGGCCCTCTAAAATAATGCTTCCATCTGTCCAGGTTGAGCGCTGGGGTGAGGAACATGCACAGTGAAGAGGTGATGATAATGAGGGTCCTTGGAAAGCAGACATGTTCAGGCTTCCCATCTAGCACACATTCTTAGATAAACAGAGGCCATGGCAGTTGGTATCACAATTCTTTGTACTGAGACTGCCTGCTATGTCACATAGACATCTAAATTAAGAGAGAAACTAGAAAAATTATAGCCTCCATATGGCCATAAATTGTAGCTTCCCATCAGTTTAATTGTTTTTAACATGACACTTAGATTAATTTGATGAAATGTAAATAGAAACTGAGAGTTCTTGCGTGTTTAAGAAAACAAGATTTGTGGAGCTTACCAGGGACACAAAGACTCTTTATAATCCAACATGGTTCAAGCTAGAAATAGACATCTCTTACCATTAAGTGCTTTTTTAATTAGATATTTTCTTTATTTACATTTCAAATATTATCCCCTTTCCTAATTTTTCCTCAGAAAATCCCCTATCATCTCCTCCCTCCCCCTGCTCCCCAACCCACTTCCTTCCTCTTCCAGGCACAGGCATTCCCCTGTACTGGGGCATAGAACCTCCCCAGGACTAAGGGTCTCTCTTCCCATTGATGACCAACTAGGAAATCCTCTGCTACATATGCTGCTAGAGCCATGAGTCCCTCCATGTGTTTTTCTTTGATTGGTGATTTAGTCCCTGGGAGCTCTGGGGTTACTGGTTAGTTCATAGTGTTCTTCATAGAGGGTTGCAAACCCTTTCAGCTCCTTGGGTACTTTCTCTAGATACTCATTGGGGACCCTGTGTTCCATCTAATGGATGACTGGAAGCATTCACTTCTGTATTAGTCAGGCACTGGCAGAGCCTCTCAGGAGACAGCTATAACAGGCTCCTGTCAGCAAGCTCTTGTTGGCATTTGCAATAATGTCTGGGTTTGGTGTTTTTATATGGGATGGATCCCTTGGCGGGGCAGTTTCTGGATGGTCATTCCTGCAGTCTCTGCTCTGAACTTTGTCTCTGTAACTACTTCCATGGGTATGTTGTTTGGCATTCTAAGAAGGATTCTGAGCTTCTGGACTAATATCCACTTATCAGTGAGTACATATCATGTGTGTTCTTTTGTGATTGGGTTACCTCACTTAGGATGATATCCTCCAGATCCACCCATTTGTCTAAGAATTTCATACATTTATTGTTTTTTAATAGCAGAGTAGTACTCCATTGTGTAAATGTACCACATTTTTTGTATCCATTCTGCTGTTGAGTTACATCTGGGTTTTTCCAGCT
>LR754677.1:36755-38589 GCA_902729485.2 Mus minutoides
ATGAAGGAGCTGGAGAATGTACCCAAGAGATGAAGGGTTTTGCAGCCCCAGGGGAGAAACAACAATATGAACTAAACTACCTTTCTTAAAGGATCAAAGCAGTAAGAACTACTGAGAGATACTCTTCAGATAAACTTAGCTGCAGAAGATTCCCGGACCATCCAATTCATATGAAAGGGATAGAGACCAGTTTACTTGCCTAGAGGATGCTCAGAGAGCTGAGCAATCTGGAAAAAAACAAGACCTGCAGAGCTTCTTGGAAGGGGCTGAGACCATCTGGGCTCCTAGGAAACAAACTCTTGTAATATGTTGAACAGCCAGCAAGTTGGACAGTATGTTCCATGGTGCTGGGTTTTGTGAGCACCCTAGAAACAATGCTATAAATCACCACGTTTTATACATATCTGAGCATCTGAATTTTTTTTCTTTATCATTTAGAGGTTATTTTCTCTGAGAGTTGTACTTCTTGATCCATCTAATTCATGAACTCCTATGTAACACACTTCCCATATTTTCTCAGAAACTTCAGTATTTATTAGATAACCTGGTTGTAAATAAAAGGTTTTTTAAATTATGCCCTGTTTTAACACAAAAATCATTTAATTTCAATGATTTTTTTCTTCCCTAGATAAGGATGTTAGCTTCACTTCTAGAGTAATAACTCCATTATTTTATTTATCACCAAATGTTTAAGTTGAGTAATAAATGGATAGATGCCATTGATTTCCTTGAGGAAATAATAAATTATATTGTCTGGAAGAATTTCTAGAATTGTATGAATTTCAAATTTCCTTTGAAAATAAAGCTTGATTAACAAAATAGAAACTTGGCAGGCCTACACATATTGCTAGATACATTTTGAGCAAATGATGTTCTGTGGCAAAAACGTGTTTTCATGCTAATTAAGAAGAATAACCAGTTGCTTTTTTTCCCCTTAGTTTTATCAGCATCTGTATTAAAAGGACTATTCTGGGTAGAACAGATGTCTCAGCAGTAAACAGCACTAGCTGTTTTTGCAACCAGCCTAGGTTCAATTCCCAGCACCCACAGAGAAACACACAACCAACAGTAGGTCTTGTTCCCAAAGAACAAGAGATAACCTCTCTGTTGGCCCCAAATATGCACATGGTGCACAGCAGATATGAAAGCAGAACACAAGACACATAATATAAACTCATTATTAAAAAAAGACTAATAGATATTTATTTCAAAGAGATGAAATGAAAGTCGGTGTAATCGCTTCTCGGCCTTTTGGCTGAGATCAAGTGAAAGTCAGTGTAAGGGGAACATTCTTGGATTAACACTGTCCTCCAGCCCAGCCTATGCAGTGTAGACTAGACATATACCTCTAGTATGTTTTAGAAGACTTCACTTGTTGCCAGTCTTCCTGCTTTCATATAATGTGACCAGTTCTGCTTTGTATATTTCTGTATTCTTGTAGGCTAGGCACAAAATTGAAACAAAATTAAACCTCTTTATTGGCCTGTGTTTGCAAATTTCCAGTCAAGCCTCACTGTTGGTATTTCATAGAGCAGAGCCAACTTTCCTCATGGGCAGAGAGGTGGCTGACAAAAACTGAGTAACTAACAAAATATGGATTTATCTGTTTTAATAGGTTTTTTTTTTTTTTTTATTCTTTTATTAGATATTTTCTTCATTTACATTTCAAGTGTTATCCAGAAAGTTCCCTATATCCTCCCCACTCCCGGCCCTGCTACCCTACCCACCCGCTCCCACCCCCTGGCCCCGGCGTTCCCCTGTATTGGGGCAAATAAAGTCTGCATAACCAAGGGGCCTCTCTTCCCACTGATGGCCAACTAGGCCATCCTCTTCT
>LR754170.1:0-68733 GCA_902729485.2 Mus minutoides
AAAAAAAAAAAAAAAAAAAAAAAAAAAAAGGTCTTCTGCAACCTCCACATCAGTCTCTACAGGGGCATCATCCTGGAGACCTGGTGAAATGAGGTAGCTTCCAGGGCTAAAAGATCATCGTTTAAGAGGGGTGGAGAGATGGATCAGTGGTTTCTAGCACCTGTTGCTCTTGAAGATTCCTAGCACCTACAATCATCCAGGTATCTAGTTCCAGGGGATCTAGTGCCCTCTTCTGACCAGGGATGTACATAGTGAACCTACATACATGCAGTCAGAACATTCAAACACATAAAATAAATAAATCTACATAAATAAATAAATTATTTTTTAAAATCTCTAAGAAAAATACAAGCATGAAATACAAAAGACCTGGTCTACACACCTCTAGTCCAACACTGGAGAGGCAGAGGCAGGAGGATTTCTGATTTTGAGGCCAGCCTGGTCTACAAAGTGAGTCCCAGGACAGCCAGGGCTACACAGAGGAAACCTGTCTCCAAAAACAAAAACAGCAAAAGGTTTGATCATTTGATTTAAAAAAAATCATACATTCAAAAAGATATCTTTAATTAAAAAGAAGAAGCTGGGCATGATAGCACAGGTCTGTAATCCCAGCACACAGGAGACAGAGACAGAGATAGTGCTACAAGTCTGATGCTAGCTTAGGCTAACATCCGGTTCTCCTACCTCCATCTCCTAATATATGGGATTACTAATATGAACCACCATGTCAGATTTTTCTCAAGAAGTGGAGGAGGAGGGGGAGGAGGATATTACAATCATTTTGCACAAGAGACAACACTTAGTAAAGATCACTATTATACATGAAACTTCATTTAAGATCTCATTTCTCTCTTTTGAGTGCCAGTGTATAAAATTCTGAATTACATCATTTTCAGAACTTAGGCTTCTAAGGTATTGAGAAATGTGTATTGAAAAGCAATTCGGGCTGGTGAGATGGCTCAGAGGCTAAGAGCACTGGCTGCTCTTCCAGAGGTCCTGAGTTCAATTCCCAGCAACCACATGGTGGCTCACAGCCATCTATAAGGGAATCTATGCCCTCTTCAGAGAGGAAGATATATATGCAGCAGAGCACAAATACATTAAATAAATAAAATTAATTAAAAAGGAAAGAAAAGCAATGCATATGGATGGGGGGTGGTAGCACAGACCTTTAATCCCAGCACTAGCAAAGGCAGGCTAATCTCTGAGTTCTCAGGGCAGCCTGAGTTCCAGGACTGACAAGGCTACATAGAGAAACTCTTTATCTCGAAAAACAAATTAACAAGAAAGAAAGAAAGAAAGAAAGAAAGAAAGAAAGAAAGAAAGAAAGAAAGAAGAAAACCTAATACTTGTGCAAACATACAGACCTGAGTTCAAATCCCCACCACAGTAAAAACTAGGCATGGTGACACTGGGGCAGCCCAGGCTACATAGAGATTTCTGTATCAGCATGGCTACACAATACAAGTGAGATATACAGTGAAAACTTGTCTCAGAACACACAGACAGACAGACAGACAGACAGACAGACAGACAGACAGAGGGAGAGAGATTTAAAAAGAAAAAATGGTCCAAAATCACAAGCTTTCATTTTCAACTTCAACTATGCCTCTCCTCTGAACCAGTCTTGTGCTGAGCACTCTGGAAGACTCCACTTGTCCTAAATAAGCCCTCTATATCATAAGGGAGTGATATGAGAACAAGCAACAATCTCCACGACCGCTGTGCTTTCAAACTAACTCATTCTCCCTGGGGCCCTAAAACCAGGGCGAGACAGCACCCTTTCTTGACCCTCTCAGGTTTTGTTTTTTGTTTTTCCCCCTCCAACAGTCTAGCTCTTTTGACCTCTCCCTGGCTTCTGACTGCTGAGTCTTAACCTCATGATTCTGTTCTTGTGGAATTCACTGCAGGCTTTATTCCCCAACCACAACTGAAACGCATCCCTTGGATTAAGTCTTCTTTTCCAAGACAATAGAGGAATTGAGCCCAGAATCCTAGCTTGATATGGGGCTTTGTGGTTGCTGTTTCTGCAGTGTTTGCCTAGGACCCTGCAAATAAGAACCAGGCAGTACCCATCTCACCAGTGAATTGCTTCATCTCTGAAAGGATTAACTCAATAACAGACCACTAAGACGTCTCTGTTTTGTTTGTTTTTTCTCTTTTTCTGATCAAGTCATATATTGAGGAAAATGATTATACCCTAGTACCACTTCAGCCAGTTCTATCTACAATCTGTGTATATGCCTTAAGCTCAGAAGCTCTAAATATGGCCTTATTTGAAAAAGAAGTCTTCAAAGGTGTAAGTAAAAAGCTTGCAATGAGATTATTATAGGTTCAAGGTGGATTCTCAATCCAGTGACAAATGTCCTTATGAAGAAATGAAGAAATGAAGAAGTAGATATAAGACACAGCCATACATGGAAAGCTGTTTGAAGACACTGGCAGGGATTGGAGCAATACCTGTACAAGCCAGAAATCACCAAGAATTACATGCAACCCCCAGAATCTAGGAGAAGGCATGCATTCTCTCTCAGAGTCTCCAGAAAGTGCTAACTAATCCTGCCTACATCTTGGCTTTGAACCTTTGGACTTCAGCCCTCCAGTGTTATGAAAGAATAAGTTTCTATTGTTTTAAGCCAGCCAGTTGTGGTAAGACACTATCGCAATCCTAGGGAAGTAATACCACAAATACCAGGCCTTCTCTTCCTCTATTTTTTTTTTAAATGTTTCAAGACAAACTCTTATTCTGGAGCCCAAGCTGTCTGACCCTCGGACTCTAGACTCACTGTAATCTTCATATGTCAGCCTTCCAAGTATTGGGACCAGAAGAGTAAACCATCATACTCAGTTCCATAATTTTTAATTATTTTCCCATTTAGTTCATTTGTTTATTTTTAAATGGTTTTCATGCTCTGGGAATGCTAGTGCATACATTTAATCCCATTACTAGGGAGTCAGAAGCAGATGGATCTCTGTGAGATCTAGTCAAGTTCTACACAGTGAGATCCTTGGGGGTCAGAGGGGTGCACTTTTATAATTTTTTTATAAGAAAATAAGTGAGGATGTTTTCATATATTTTCTTCTGTGTTTCTGAATGATTCGTTCATTTCAAGGACTCTCCAGTCTAGATCAGGAAGCCCAAAGAGCATTGCTTATGGATTATGGCCTGACACTGAGTGAAAATCGTGTCCTAGGCTGGTGAGTCTATTATCCCATTGTAGTGATGCCTTTAACATGAAATCTCCTTCCTTAACTTGCACAGAACATTGCTCCTCGCCATAAGTAACCCCACCCAGGCCAAGTTAATTAGTGCTCCTTTCATAAATATTTGGAAATAGTACTCCCCCACCTTTTAAAGGATTGGACTTGTACAGAGGTACTGTTCACCAAACACTGAATTTCAAAGGAAACTACTCTTTTTTTAATATTTTATTTTTTTAAGGCTGATTTATTAACATGAGTATACTGTAACTGTTCTCAGACACACCAGAAGAGGGCCTCAGATCCCATTACAGATGGTTGTGAGCCACCATGTGGTTGCTGGGATTTGAACTCATGACCTTTGGAAGAGCAGTCAGTGCTCTTACCCACTGAGCCATCTCACCAGCCCAGGAAACTACTCTTAAGGAAACCAAAAAAAAAAAAAAAAAAAGCAGGGCGTGGTGGCGCACACCTTTGATCCCAGCACTCGGGAGGCAGAGGCAGGCGGATTTCTGAGTTCGAGGCCAGCCTGGTCTACAAAGTGAGTTCCAGGACAGCCAGGACTAAACAGAGAAACCCTGTCTCGAAAAACCAAAAAAAAAAAAAAAAAAAAAAAAGGAAACCAAAAAAGGCAAGGCCTGGTAGAACTACCTACATTTCCAGACATAGAGATCACAAAGTCAAGGACTTTCTGATCTACAGAGTGAATTCAGGGCCAGCCTTGTCCAGTGAAAGCCTGTCTCAAAACAGAAAAGTAAAAAGAAGGCTAGGAGGCAAGATCTTTAGGAATTCAGGATCATCCTAGTCTACATAGAGAGTTCCAGACCAGCCAGGATAGATAGCATGACCCTGTCTCAAAAAAAAAGAGTGGGGGTCTGAAGATATATAGAAGAATTTCACATCCAAAGACCTTCTAGGTCTGTGTGATCTGGCTGGAATGCAGACACGCCTTTAGTACACACCTTTTTTTTTTTTTTTTTTTTTGTACACACCTTTAATCCCAAACAAAAAAGGTAAAGTTTAGTTTGTAGAAGGAAGCACCCATGTTTGAAAATGATGTCTAATTGAGTGGTAGACAAAATGTTGAGTCAGAGAAAGATTTGACAGAATTAATATATGCTCAACTCTCAGGAAAACAACAGAAAAAAAAAAGCTACATAGCAGTGCAGAGAGAGGAAGGAGAAAGGGCAGTCTTACTAGGACAGTTGTACAGAGACAAGTTACAGAGAGAGAACAAGCTAGACACAGGTGAAGACAGAAGGAGCCAGAGAATGAGGAGTCAGAAGATTAGCAGACAGCTAGAGACAGAGCTAAGAGAAGCCAGATTAAATCAATCATTTTAGAGATGAGTTTGAGCTAGAATAGCTGAGTTAAATCAGCTAGCCAGTGATCAGAAAGAGTAAGGAAGGGTGAGCTAATTCAACAGCAAGTCTCAGAGGCTGAAAACATGCTAGGCCAAGATTAGGTTCTATGGCGGCTTCCGGAACTAGGCCTAGGCTAGCAGACAGAGGCAGTAAGCCTCTGAGATGACAATTACACAAGGCAAATAAGTAAAAGATACTTTTACAAGGACAGAGTTGTATGACAGAGTGCTTATCTAACATGCATAAGACGCTAGGTTCAACCCCAATGTTGAAGATGGAAGGAAGGAAGGAAGGAAGGAAGGAAGGGAGGGAGGGAGGGAGGAAGGAAGGAAGGAAGGAAGGAAGGAAGGAAGGAAGGAAGGAAGGGAGGGAGGAAATCATATGAATAAAATAGAGTTAAAGGACTGAATGAATACAAGGAGTAACTAATTTCTTGAGTTCCTTTGATTTGAATATGGCTGATTTTTCAAAGTTCTCCTGCTGGAACCCGTCATTATTGTAACACTATTCTCAATAGCCAAATTATGGAATCAGCCTAGATATCTATGATCATATCAATAGTCAACATACCTCTAGTTCCAGGAGTTCTAAAGCTCTCTTCTGGCTTTTGCAGGTGTTGGCCAGACATATAAAGTACAGGCATACATTACAATTCCAGCTAACATTCATGCACATAGAATAAAAATAAATCCAAAAATTTTTAATTGTGAGATAGGATCTCATTACATATATCCAGCTAGCCTCTGCCACCGTAGGGCTGGTCTTAAAGACATACACCATCATATCCAATCTCCTAAGAAAAATATATTTTTTAAAAATGAATGGATGTTCCAGCACTCGGGAGGCAGAGGCAGGCAGATTTCTGAGTTTGAGGCGAGCCTGGTCTATAGAGTGAGTTCCAGGACAGCCAGGGCTATACAGAGAAACCCTGTCTCGAAAAACAAACAAACAAACAAATAGGATGATGTGCTATTGTATTGTGAAATAATCCAGTGGGAAAGAAAACTATGAGGCATTTCCCCCCTCCTATATGTAATCTAGAGTTTTATAAAAAGACATGAAAGTTAAAAGGGTGACCAACAGGAGAGAAAAAGGAAAGAGAGCAATGGAGAGATGGATATGATCGTGTATAGTATATACATGTATGAAAACATCACAATAAAACAAGCTCATGTGCTGGAAACTTGACCCACAGTGTAATTGAGAGGTGGTGTCACCTTTAAGAGTAAGGTCAAGTGGAAGGGAATTGGGTCATGGAGCACGACTCTGAGGGACAGATTAAGGCCCATCTCCAGAGCCTCCATTAGATCTCAAGAGACTGGATTAATTGCCTTGAGTATGAATTGATATATTGTGAGTCCAACTTCCTTCATTTCCTCTCTTGCTCTCTCTCTTGTAGGTTTACTGCTCTCATTCACACCTCCAACACATGATGTCCACTGTTGTGTCCTATGCTCTAAAGGTCTTACTTAGCAGACCAGTAATGCTGGCAGCTTTGGCCAGAGGAGCTTCTTTTTCAGTGGGCAGCAGTTATCAAAGAGTCTGAACTGGTCAGAATTCTGAGAATAAGTGACCGGTGAGTGTTCAGTCCAAATTGGAACATCTGTATCACACCAAGGCTCAGGGAATATCACAGAAGTGGTTACAAAACAGATGGAAGGACCAGGGTGGGAAAGGGTGGGGTGTTGTAGAATACTGTCTTCTGCCATGACATAGCATTGCACTCTTGAACTCCTGGCAAGTTGTGACCCAAGAATAAGACATGCACAAGCTTTGGCTAGTCAACTTTCTGACATGAAGGTGGGAGGGGCTCTCGAGGCCTCACCCCTCTTTAAAGATTTATAGGCAGTTAACTGCTATTTGTAAGGAGTGACTCATGGGGCCTCACCCCTCCTGGAGGATCTATAGGCAATTAGTGTTGCTGTGGTGGGAGAGACATTTTCTTCAGTGATGCGGCCACTGGTCAATTGCCCGTGCTCCTATAAATAACTCTTCATCCTGCATAAAACCCTAATGCACACAGAGACTTGAGCAGAAAGGGAACGAGTTGAGAAGACTGGTGAGTGTGTAAGAAGGATAAGAGGATAATGAGAGGTGAATATGATCCAGGTGCATCATATACATTCATGAAAATGACACAGTGAAACCCATTATTATGTATAATTAAAATATGCTAATTAAAAACTTTTAAAAATAGATCTTTATCAGATGTGACTGCCTGAGCTTGAACTTTTCAGCCTTCAACTCCACAAGGCAAGGGAATTCTCTTTTATAAAGCACCCACCCTTGGGTATTTTGTTATAACAGTATAACATTGTGACATCAGTTTAGAGTTTCCTGACACCAGACTGAGTTCTGATATTAACACTGGTAGGGCTTGGGGCAAGAGTATTAATGGAAACCCACATGCCGTTTGTCAAAATTATTAAAGATCAAATACACACCATTAAACTAAAAAAAAAAAAATAAAGTCCGCTAATATCAAATACATCTTCATGAAAACCCAGAAGACTAAATTCAAATTTAATATTCAAGGATCTTCAGAGTTCTGACACATACAAAACATGGAGGAGATAGAGAGATGACCCCTTGTCTTCTTACTCCCAGCTTCATCCTGTACTGTTAGAGTAGCTCTTGTGTAAGTATCCAAGCTCTTTCCACTCATCATGCCTTCCTGACAGCTGTCCCTTGACCACCTTTGGGTCTATCTAAAGGTGTTGGCACTGTTTTCTGGTCTTAGGAAAACATATCCAGCCAGGAGGTGGTGGTGCATGTCCTTTAATCCCAGCACTTGGGAGGCAAAAGCAAGCAGATCTCTATGAATTCAAGGCTAGCCTGGTCTACAGAATGAGTTCCAGAATAGGTAGGGCTACACAGAGAAACCCTGTCTGAAAAAAACTAGAGGGAGAGACAGACAGACAGACATAGAGTCTCAGAGACAGACAGAAGGAGAGGGAGAGGGAGAGAGAGAGAGAGATCCAGGGGGCGAGCCCATGAAGTTCTTGGAAGCAAACAGAGACTTTGTAAGCTGGTACTGAGGATGGTCCAGAAGTGAAAGGCAGGGATTTGGGGTAAATAATCCATTCCCTTTGCCCCCATGGATTTCTCATCCTAAGGAGAGAAGTTGGCACAGAAAAGGGCCCAAGCAAGACCCTTTAGATACAGGGTCCAAACCAGAGCTGCTGCTTTTTCAGCACTAATAGAAACTGTTTATATAAATATTTATATAAATTATGATCCAACTAGATTCTGTTACTTGCAGCTCAAGAATCCCAAAGGCCCCTGCCAGTTTTATTGTCTGTTCCCTGGTGGGCGAGAGTGGTGTCTGGTACAAGCCCTAATGCCTACCAAATGTGCCAGAAGCAAAGAGGTAGTAGCTTTTGCTGTAAGTTCTGCCATCCCTGGAAAATTGTTTTAGATTACTCATTGTGACTTTACTCTCCCAACAATATATAGTATGTATACTATATCTCTAATTAGAGATTTTGAGCTTAGTAACCCAAATCCTAAAATATTACTTTATTTCTGAAACTATATTCAATATCATATCAGAGTTTATGAGTTCTGCCTTGGCATTACTCCAAAATGAGAACAGTGTTCAGATATTAGGCATCAAAGAGTGTAAAATGTCCTCTATAATCTCATCAATCAGGTCTTGGAACTGTCTCCCTCAGAAGAAATTCTGGTCCTCTTCCTTGGAAAGCCTTTGTTGTTTTCTCTGGGGATGGTGTACATACCCTTGCTGTGAGTTCTGTCTATCACTCCTCCATCCAACTTCACATTCATAGATTGAATAATAACAATCTGTTCTGGAGCATGCAGTCAAATGCCACCATGAGCATGATATCTCAGACAGACTAGAACTTCCTGCTGGACCTGCCTGACAGCTTGATTCTTAAGGAACCTGAGAGTGTGTCTAGTGATACATAATAGCGTTCACAAAACAACTGAGAATCACAGTGCATGTCTGAGTTCCCAGATGCTCTACAACAAGAAGTAGGAGGACCCCTAACTTAATGGTCAACAGACTGATACCCTGCCTCTTTAAGAGAGATAAAAGAGGCAAACAGACCTCCGAGTTCAAGGCCAGCCTGGTCTACAGAGTTGTTCCAGGCCAGCCAGGGCTATACAGAGAAACCCTGTCTCCAGCAAAACAAAACATAACAACAAAATTGTTTGGATGAAACCTACATAAATAGCATATTACCAAGCTTGGACCTCCAAATGAGTGACTTTCTGGCAATGAGGGACTTGACTTTCTTCTGGATCTCAAGCTTCTGACAAAGTTAGAAGACTAAGGACATTTAGGAACCTGGATGAGTTCCTCATTAACATTGTGATTGTTTTTGATTTTCTGGGGTTCATAAGTGGGAGCGGTTATCTGGGGATCTTCTGAGCCTAAGGGTGTAACTCAGTCTTAGCACACTTACCATGCCTGAGGCTGTGGGTTCCATCCCAAAAACTAATAATACTAACAACAACAACAACAATATAAATGTTTTCATAGCCTGCGTTTATATCCTATGTGATATTTCCTGTCATCAACTTTTATGAAGGTTAAGCAAAATTGTTGAAGTTATAAAGGGACACCTTCAATTTTGAGTCTTTCATAGGGGCCACTACCACTGTTGTCACAATATGACTTTAGTTGTGACTAAAACCCATCTTAAGTCAAATAAAGGTTCAGGTCAGGAACAGAAGGGCAGAGGTACTGTAACCATGTATGATAGCTAATCTTGGCTGTCAAGCATATATGGAAAGAGAGAGCCTCGGTTAAAGAATTTCCCAATTATATTAGTCTGTGTATATGTCTGTGGGCATTTTCTTGATTGGTAATTGATGTAGGAGAACCAAGCCCACCATGGGTAGTACTATCCCTAGGCAAGGGGGCATAGGTTATGTAAGAAAGATAGCTGAAGTTTTTTAGCAAGCCAGTAAGTAACATTCCTCCATGGTTTTTGCTTTGCTTTCTGCTTGAACTTCTGCCCTGATTTCCCTTCTTGATGGTCTGTAACCTGTGAAAGGAAATAAACCCTTTCCTCCCCAAGTTGCTCTTGGCCTGGGTGTTTATCACATCCGCAGAAAAGTAACTGGAACACAGTGTTAGCAAGAATCTGATTTGTAAGCCAGGCGGTGGTGGTGCACACCTTTAATCCCAGCACTTGAAAGGCAGAGGCAGGCGGATTTATGAGTTCGACGCCAGCCTGGTCTATAGAATGAGTTCCAGGACAGCCAGGGCTATACAGAGAAAGTATGTCTTGGAAATAACAACAACAACAACAACAACAACAACAACAACAACAACAAAAATAATCTGACTCATTCTCAGTTCCCTTCCCCTCAGATGCTTCCCCAAGGATGGATCCAGCAGATCAGGCTTATACTCTGCCCCCAAAGCAATCCCATCCAATAGAATATAAGTTTTATCATATGGTAACAGAAATTCTGGGGGACAGGCTTGTCCCATTGGGTCACATGGTCACCCTGGAAGTAATCACTGAGTCTAGTTAAAGAGAATGTGTTCTTTTTGGTTTGGTTTTGATTTTCTTGGTTTTCTGAGATAGGATGTCTCTGTGTAGCCCCACTGTCCTGGAACTCACTCTGTAGACCAGGCTGGCCTGGAACTCAGAAATCCACCTGCCTCTGCCTCCCTTTAAAGGCATGTATCACCATTGGCTTCCTTTCTTTAGAATTTAACATTTTCTTTTTCTTTAAATTCATTTATTTTAATGATGGTGATGATGATGTAGGGGCTGGTGAGGTAACATTCATATACATAAAATAAAAATAAAATAGAATCTATGATGTAGAGAACCCAGAAACAATAAATTTTATCAATGGGTTTAAGGTGATTTCAAAATACATTCCTCTCAGTTAATATAGACTTCCTGGGTTATTTCCTAGAGTCTGATTTCTCAAACTATATCTTGTGCTTACCCTAAGTCCTCTACGCTAAGTCACATTCCATTCTTGGAACAACAGTAACATTGCTCTCTACCTTGTTTTTTGAGACCTGAACCTGGAGCTCAGCAGTTCAGCTAGGCTGTCCGGCCAGTGAGCTCTAAGACCACACCTGTCTCTAGCCACCTAAGACTGCACTCAGTCTTCACATGGGTACTGGCGTCTTCATGTTGGTATGACAAACACTTTACCAACTAAGCTATTACTATTCCCCATGCTTAGTCTTATGCAGTACTGGAGATAGAACCCATGGCTTCCTGCAGAGTAATAAACAGTCTACCAGCTAAGCTACAGCACCAGCCCCCATATTCTGTCTTTTAGTTTCTAGTCTCATGCTTCTCTCCCCAGAACCTAAAGATCTACTATTGGATCCACCACTAGGAACTAGAGAGATAGCTCATTGGTTAAATATCTATTGCCCCATCAGAGGACCGGAGTTCAGATTCTAACATTTCACAAATGCCTATAACTCCAGATTCAAGAGATCTGATGTCTTCTGCTGGACTCTGCAGGCAGCTGCATACATATGAATGCACATATGCATGTGCACAAACACACATAAATAAATAAATAAATAAATAAATAAATGGATAAAATTAAATATTTAAAAAGCCCCTCTGTTAGATATTTCTCCTGTCTCATCCTCACACATAAAGTTGTGAACCACCAGGATCCTTGATGGGCATCTACAATCACTGAATGATTTTACCTGTCTATCTATCTATCTATCTATCTATCTATCTATCTATCTATCTATCTATGGATAGATATATATATATATATATATATATATATATATATATATATATATATTGGTTTTTCGAGACAGGGTTTCTCTGTATAGCCCTGGCTGTCCTGGAGCTCATTTTGTAGACCAGGCTAGTCTCGAACTCAGAAATCCGCCTTCCTCTGCCTCCCAAGTGCTGGGATTAAAGGCATGTGCCACCACCGCCTGACTTTCTTATTATTTTTAAGAGCTTGTGTCTCACTGTGTTCACCAACATGGTCCTGAACTCTTGAGTTCAAGAGAACTTAATGGTCACAGCTTCCTAAGAAGCTGGGACTGGGGACAAATTGGCAAGGACTGCATTTTCTTTATTTGGTGATCTGATCAGTCTTCATTTCTTTCCTTATATTATTATCAACAATCTTGGCAGCTGGAATTTCTCCCAAAACTTTATCCTGGAACAGATCTAATACTCTGTGGTCCTCTGATTACTAGACCTTCTGCCTTCCATAGGAATTTATCCAGGCCCAATCCATATGAAGCTGTATTTATCCCCACTCCCTGACAGAGCAGATTATCTGAATAGCCCTGTAGATGCCTGTTAGAGCACTTAGACAACTAGCCCTGAGACCTTGAAACCTCCCCTCATCACTCTGAGATGGCTCAGACCTTCTCTTCCATCATGCTTTGTGTCTGCTACTCAACACTCTCAGCGGCTCAGTGGAATGCTCTGAGCAAGGAATCTCTTTCCTCATACTCTGAGTGACTTTTCCCCCAAATACCATCAACTTTCAGATCCTCCCAAGTCATTAGGTTAACTGAATGGCCTTTTCTCTCACCTGCCTTCAGCAATTAGGTCAATGACTTCTGTCTGAGGCTTCTATGTGTTTTTGGCATGCTGAAAACATTCAAAAATATAGCTTATGAGCCAGGCAGTTGTGATGCACATCTTTAATCCAAGCATTAGAAAGGCAGAGGCAGGTAGATCTCTGAGTTTGAGGCCAGCCTGGTTTATGGAATGAGATCCAGGACTGCCAGGGCTACATAAAGAAACACCTGACTTGAAAAACGAAGAAGTATATAGTAATTTTTTAAAAGGAACTGTAAGAGCCTGGGAGATGGATTGGCACTTTAGAGAGCACTTGCTGCTAATACAGAGGATCCAGGTTCAAAACCTATATAGTGACTAACAACTATCCTTAAATATAGTGTGTGTGTGTGTGTGTGTGTGTGTGTGTGTGTGTAGGAAGAGGAGGAGGAGAAGGAGGAGGAGCAGGAAGAGGAGTTAATGAAGATGTCTTATCTTACACTAGTCCCATCAGGGGCTGATGAGACAGTTTAGTGGTTGCCATTCCAGATGACCTAAATTCCATCTCTAGCACCCACATGACAGCTGACAGTCTGTAACTGCAGCCCCAGGGAGATCCAACACCCTCTTCTGGCCTCTCTAGGCACTGCACAAACATGCATTCAGGCAAAATAGCAATACACATAAAATAAAGATTTAAACCTTTTTTAAAGTGTTGTTTTACTTCTTGCTAAAGGCTGCTCATTACCATCTGTCAGTGTGTTCCTAAGTGTAGCTTTTGATCACCAGGCTTTCACACAGGTGTCCTGACAGGGTCTTTCTGTATAGCCCTGGCTGTCCTGGAACTCACTCTGTAGACCAGGCTGGCGTCGAACTCAGAAATCTGCCTGCCTCTGCCTCCTGAGTGCTGGGATTAAAGGCGTGAGCCACCACACCTGCCTTATTTACTATTATTATATGTAAGTACACTGTAGCTGTCTTCAGATACACTGGATAAGGGCATCTGATTCCATTACAGATGGTTGTGAGCCACCACGGGATTGGGAATTGAACTCAGGGCCTCTGGAAGAGCAGTCAAAGCTCTTAACCACTGAGCCATCTTTCCAACTCCCCAGGCTGGCCTCTTAATTCCAGAGATCCACCTGCCTCTGCCTCCCAAATTCTGGGATTAAAGGCATGCACTACCACACCTGGTGACAATATGCTTTCTCTTTAGAGGTAGTAAATATAATCTCTAACAATCTTCCAGTAACACCAGATAAACTGGAGAGATGGCTCAGACCTTCACAATATGTACAAACAGCTCAAAATGGCCCATAACTCCAGTTTCAGAAGATCTACACACTTTTCTGGCTTCTACAGGCACCTGTACTCATGTCCAATGCATAATTAACATAAAATACGTTTTTTTAAAACTTTCAAATAGAATGTATAGTCTATATATCCTTGGACCACTTCTCTGTAACTACTCAGACTGTTTAACAATATTTTTGTTAATTAAAGTTATTCTAACATAAATAAATCCTTCCCTATTTGTAGGAGTCAATGGTCCAACGATTCTCCCAGCAACAGTAAGTCCTTCTGTGCTTGGTCATCTTGCAACTCCACTACTTTGCATTTTCCGTGGCAGATGCACCAAAGAGCTTGCCCCATCTCCAGTAGTGGTCACATGCAGCAAATGATGTTGGCTTCCAGGAGCGATAATTCCTTTTGTCCTGGTGAGTTTGGAAAGTGGCTCTTTAGGTGAGGATAACTACCACTGCTGTCCTGCTACTGCTTAACTTCCTCATTCCCACCATGTTAGTTTCTCGAGATCTGGGATATTCAGACTTCTCTATCCCTTGCCGTTTTCATAGAACTACACATGGGAGTTGAGAAGGAGGAAAGAATGAAGGATGGTTGTGCTGACCTCCAACTCTCTTCTCACAGAGAATACATTAAGACCACTACGCAAATATTTTACCCCATATCTGTCCTTCCGTGTAGACTACAAACCCTCATTTACCATAGTGTGTGACATTTTATTAGCCTCTTCTTCAATGCTCATTGAGGGGGCTACTAGGAAAGCTATACATACGAAGAACAGTAAAGACATAGAAAAGGGTATTTCTAGAGACATTTGAGTGAGAACCAAATGGAAGGAAGAAACTTGTTGGAAATTGGTTCTAATGCTTTGATTGAATCGGAAATCTGCATGTCCAAATGCTAACGGTCCTTATCTCCAATTGGTGTTTTTTTCTGTTTGGGTTTTTTTTTTTTTTTTTGGTTTTTCAAGACAGGGTTTCTCTGTGTAGCCCTGGCTGTCCTGGAACTCACTTTGTAGACCAGGTTGGCCTCGAACTCAGAAATCCACCTGCCTGGGATTAAAGGTGTGTGCCACCACGCCCGGCTTCCAATTGGTTTTTGATCAATCAATAGAGGTGCCAGCAGCCAATGGCTGGACAAGGGATACAGGGCGGGACCCTTAGAGTTGTGCTGGCTAGGAAACAGGGAGGAAGAGACAGAGGATCACCAGGATGGGGTGGGCGACAGAAGAGGGGAGCTGCAAGAGACATAGCCAAGGAGCCACTGGCTACTTCCCCTAGGACCTAGGGTAGGAGGGGAAGGTCAAGGAGTGCCCAGTCATTGAGTTAGCCAAGGCATTTCAAAAATAAGCTGGTGTATTTGTGACTTTCATTCATGAATCCAAAGAGTTCCTGGGTGGGTGGCTGGAAGAATGGAAACCACTGGGAGCACAAAGTGGTGTAGCACAAAATCACCATTGCAGAAACTCCTCTTAGAGAGCATAGAAAAAGTGGGTCTCAGAGCTTGGTCTTAACAGATAAATGTAGGCAAACACACACAGGAAAGCCACACATGACTGTACTACTTGTAATCACAACAATCAGGAAGCTGAGCAATTGGAGTTCAAACCCAGCCTGGGATGCAGAGTGAGACCCTGTCTGGAAAAGAAACTAAAAGAAAGAAATGAAGGAAATAAAGAAAGAATTTACCAGGCAAAAGAAAAAATAGAGGCTGAGCCATTAGAAGAAATCTAAGCTAAGCAGAGTGGTACACACTTGTAATTATTCAAGAGATGCAGGCAAGAGAATCATGAGCCTGATGTCAACCTGGGATACACAGAAAGACCGAGCCTAAAAAAGCACACACAGAGAGAAGGAGAGACAGAGACAGAGAGAACAGTGTGTCAAACAGGACAGAAACTTCTTTTCCTTTCATATAATAACCCAGAAGTAGGCTGTCCAGATCAGATAGAAGACTCTTTCTATATGCTGTGCCAATAATTTTATTTTATTTTATCTTATTTTATTTGAGACAGGGTCTCTCTTTGTAGCAGGCCTATCCTGGAACTCTCTATGTAGACAAGGCTAGCCCCAAACTCATAGAGATATGCCTGCCTGTGCCTCTGGAGTACTAGGATCAAAGATGTGTAACACCATGCCGAACTATAAAATTGTATTACTGAAAAGGAGAGAATGGTTACAGCCATGAATCCCAGCTCAGGGAACACTCTGAGCAAAACTCTTTCCCATAAAAAGAGAACAGCCTATTTGAAGAACAACAAAAAAAAAAGTTCCATGTTTGCCTAAAATGTAGAGTGTAAGCAGCTGAACGTGCTAGGAACTAGGGAAGGTAGGCAGAGTCCTGACCATAAGTCTCTGTGTCTTGTTTCTCCTCCTTCTACCTCTGCCTCAGCCAGAGAACAGGACCAGAGAGGCCTCAGGAACTGATATATCTGTCCTCCTTCTACCTAGAATGTTCCTTTCCCCACATCTTGTGTGCCACCTTCCTTTCCTCTGAGTTTCAGTTCAAATTCTGCGTCTTCAAAATCAATCCTCTTCCTTTACATTGCTAGTCAAAGAGCTGTGCTCCACATCAACTATTACTGTGGGATTCTTTGTTTTGGTCTTTGGTTTTTGAGACAGAGTGTCTCTGTACAGCTCTGGCTATTCTGGAACTCATTCTATAGACCAGGCTGACCTCCAACTCAGAGATCCACTTGCCTTTGTCTGCTGAGTGCTGAGAGTAAAGACATGTACCCCACCCCCCACCCCACCTCTGGTCCAAGATCCTCTTTTTTTTTTTTTTTTTAATAAGATTATTCTTATTTATGTATTCTTTTGCATGTATGTGTGTGTGTGTATCACATCCCTGCTTGGTGCTTTCAAAGTCCAGAAGACAGTATCAGATCTCCTGGAACTGGAGTTACAGACAGTTGTGAGCCATCTGCCACATAAAATCTAGGAACTGAATCCAGGTCCTCTGCAAGAGCAGCCAGTGCTTTTAACACTGAGCCATTTCACTAACCTGCTGGTATCCTACTTTAATTGTGTATTATGCATTTATAGTATGTGCATGGATAACTCTTACTTATGTACAGATGTGTGTGCATACGCTTATGTCTGTGGAGGTTAAAGGTCAATTTCAAGTGTCTCTTTCTTTTGCTCTCTTTTTTCATGAAAAAAGTTTTTAACTTCATTATTGTGTGTGTGTGTGTGTGTGTGTGTGTGTGTGTGTGTGTTTGCCTACATTTATGTTTGTGCAGCAATTGCATGCCTAGTGCCCTTGGAATCCAGAAGATGGTGTCAGGTACTCTGCCACTGAAGTTATGAAAGACTATGGACCACCATGTGAGTGTTGGGAATCAAAACTTTGGCCCTCTGCATGAGCAACAACCACTGAGCCATTTCTAAACTGCCTTCTCCCAAATCCATCTTTTTGGGGGCAAGATTTCTCAATGAACCTGGAGCTCATCGGTTCAACCAGGCTGGCCAGCCAGTGAGTTCCAGGGATCCAGCTTTTTAAATTATTACCTGCTAACCCTCCACCCTTCGAGAGTCATGGTTACTTCATGTGTCAGGAATCTGAACTCAGGACCTCATGTCTGTACTGCAGGAACATGCTGACTGAGCCATCATCCAGGCCCTGGTACCACATTTTAATTTTTTTTTTTAAAGATTTATTTTATTTATTATATGTGAGTACACTGTAGCTGTCTTCAGACACTCCAGAAGAGGGAGCCAGATCTCGTTACGGATGGTTGTAAGCCACCATGTGGTTGCTGGGATTTGAACTTATCACCTTCGGAAGAGCAGTCGGGTGCTCTTACCCGCTGAGCCATCTCACCAGCCCCAAAGCATTCATCACCACCACTTGGCTGTTTGTCTATTTTTTCTTTTTGTTTTTTTCGAGACAGGGTTTCTATGTGTAGCCCTGGATGTCCTGGAACTCACTTTGTAGACCAGGCTGGCCTCGAACTCAGAAATCTACCTGCCTCTGCCTCCCAAGTGCTGGGATTAAAGGCGTGAGCCACCACCGCCCAGCCCATTTTAATTTTTATAAACACTTACTGTTCTCTAAAAAATAAATGCACTCAAACAGATCCTTTAATTTGTTTAATTTTTTAAAAATTGTTTGTAGAGGGCTGGGGAGATGGCTCAGTGGTTATAAGCACTGACTGCTCTTCCAGAGGTCCTGAGTTCAATTCCCAGCAACCACATGGTAGCTCACAACCATCTGTAATGGAACCTGATGCTCTCTTCTGGTGTGTCTGAAGACAGCTACAGTATACTCATATAAGTAAAATAAATAAATCTTTTTTTTTTAATGTGTTTGTATATGCATGTGTGTGAGTCTAAGTGTCACAGAGACCCGTGGAGGTCAGAGGGCAGTTTGTAGGGATGGGTTCTCTTCTTCTACCATATAGGGCCCAGGGATCCAGCTCAGGCCATCAGGCTTCGAGGCAAGTGATTTTACTTTATAGTCTCAGGACACACTGTTTGCTTGTTTCTTTGAGACTGAATTCCATGTAGCCCAAACGGGCCTGAAGCTTAGTATATGGTTAAGGATGACCTTGAACTCCTGCCTCCACCTCTAAAAGGGTTAAGAGTGCATGTGGATACCACCATGATCAACTTTTTAAATCTTATTTATTCTGTGGGTGTTTTGAGACCTCAGGCTCACATACTCCTGCCTTAGCTTTCTGAATGTTGTAACACCTTGCCAGGTTCCTTTTTAACCACTCTGAAAGAAAGCAGAATATATACTCTTCCAAGTTATGTCTGGTCTGTATCATATTAAAAAAAAATGCTGTTTTTTTTTCCCTTTTTTTGAGACAGGGTTTCTCTGTATAGCCCTGGCTGTCCTGGAACTTGCTCAGTAGACCAGTCAGGCCTTGAACTCAGAGATCCACCTGCCTCTGCCTCCCGAGTACTGGGATTAAAGGCATGCGCTACCACTAGATGAATGGTGATGGCTTGAAACTCACTGACTTCAAACCTCTGGCACTCCTTCTGCCTCAGTCTCCAAAGTGCTGAGATTATAAGCCATCATGCTTGCTGTCTTTTTAAATTTTTATTTAAAAAAAAAAAAAAAACAATAGTAAGAATTCATTGCTTGCTCAATTTCAGTGTGAAGATTTCCTCTGTGGAAAACGGAATTGTATGTGACATTTCTGTCCATGAAGAATCACATTCTGCCTCCTGGAATCAAGAGTACTCTCCAGAAAAGACATCTGTGTGGCAGCAGCAATTACCCCATGTGCTCGTCATCAGATCAGCAACAGGGTCTGCCTGGGTGTCTCTGAGCTGTCACTGCCCTTGAACTGAATGGGGCATTTAGCACACTATTATAGAGAGATCAGCTGACCATCATACACAGGCCCCAAAAGCCTATCAATTAGCTCCTGTTCGTTTGTTAGCCCTTGTCCAAATACACAAACACTCTGGCTCTGGTACCGTGGTCACATTATCAGTCTCCTCCAGCCTCTAGAAGAGAAATAAGGCACGAGCTCGCCATCCTCCGCCACCCCTCAGCTCCCCTTGGATAAAGAGTCAATTAATTAGCTAATGTGAGTAAAAATGTTTGACGCTGATTAAAAAACAAAACAAAACAAAACAAAACCTCAGCCAGGCTATTATACTGAGCCCCCTCCCTGAAACTCTTTCCATCCCTAAGTCTGTCCACAGGACTCCCCCTTCAGTCTCTCAACCAGAAAGCTACACAAGGGACCAGTGAGATGGCTCAGCAAGTAATCCAAGCTTGACCACCCCGGTTAGATACCTAGGGCCCACATGGTGGATACTCAAGAAAGCCAACGTCTGCAGTTGTCCTCTGTCCTTCACATGGTGCTGTGACACGTGTGCTAATACACAAACACAGACAATAAATAATATAATAACAAAGAAATGAAGGGGATGGAGAGATGGCTCAGTGGTTAAGAGCACTGACTATTCTGAAGGTCCTGAGTTCAAATCCCAGCAACCACATGGTGGCTCACAAACATCTATAATGAGATCTGACACCCTCTTCTGGTGTGTCAGAAGACAGCTACAGTGTACTTACATATAATAAATAAAAATAAATCTTTTTTTTTTAAATGGCTGATGGCCAGGCGGTGGTGGCGCATGCCTTTAATACCAGCACTCGGGAGGCAGAGGCAGGCAGATTTCTGAGTTCGAGGGCAGCCTGGTCTATAAAGTGAGTTCCAGGACAGCCAGGGCTACACAGAAAAACCCTGTCTCAAAAAACAAACAAACAAACAAAAAAACAAAACAACAGTTCCATTGGGCCACACTGAGGGATTCCTCTATGCGCCCTGAGGGTCTTTTGGGAGGAGCTGCAGCATCCTTTCCCCCTGCATCCTGTTGTCCTCTCCATTTGTATTCCTAAAGCTTCATCAGCAGTAACTCTGCTCTTACAGGTTTCTGGATTGTCCCACTCCAGTCCTCCCCCTCCCCCAACCCAGCTGCAGCCAGAGGGATCACTTGAAGACATAATTATGACTGCTGCTTCCTGCCTAAAAGTGTTTGATGGCACAGAGTAAATCCAAACTGCCTCACTTCACAGTCCAGCCCATGCTGACTATCTCAGGCTGTTCCCCTTTACCCCACTGTGACTTGGCTTATGAGTGTCTGGCTCACACCATTTCCTTCCTCCTGAATTCATGTAAAGCCCTTCCTTGGGGCTCAGTGCTTAAGAGCAGTGGCTGCTCTTTCTGAGGACCTAAGCTCAATTTTTTTTTAACATAAGTTTTTCCTCCAAGGTCTGCCTAGATGGGGCCTCTTCTACCAAGCTCATCCCTGAGCTCTGGGACATCTTGGTTATTGTTCCCTTGGGCCTACTCCACGTTTAGGGTAACTATTATATACAGATTTTGTTTTCTTCCATAGACTATAGGCATCTCAAGAACATTCTAGCTACTGACTGTGATGGCACATGACTTTAATCCCAGCACTCAGGAGTCAGAGGCAGGTGGATCTTAGTGATTTTGAGGCCAGAATGGCCTACAGAGAGAGTTCCAGGACAGCCGGGGGTGTTTCACAGAGAACCCCTGTCTCAAACATGGTATTACAGTATTCACGGAAGCAGAAGCAGGCAGATCTCTGTGAGTCCAAAGCCAACCAGATTTAACACAGTAAGTTCCATGCCAGCTCGCATCCTCTCCAGGAACATGCTTTATACTAGCCTTTGTCTCTAAGTCCACTTCCAAAAAAAAAGTAGAAAATAATTTAAAATATGTGCACACAGACTTTCATCATTGCATTAATTTTTTTCATGTATTTGTGTGTGTGTGTGTGTGTGTGTGTGTGCCATGATCCATCCATGTGTGGGAGTCAGAGGACAACTTTGTAGAAATGTTTCTCTCATTACACCCTGTGGGTGCTGAAGCTGAACACAAGTCATCAGGCAAATGCTGTCACCTGATGAGCCACCTCTACAGCCACCACTGTAACCATTCTGTTAACTTAAGCTTTATTTGTACTTTATGTCTTGTTATCGTTTGGTTTTGGTGTTTGGTGGTGGCTTGTTAAGTTTTTGTTTGCTTGGTGTTTTTTTTTGTTGTTGTTGTTTTGTTTTGTTTTTTTAAAGTTCTTCACATTTTTATTTTTTGTGCACAGAGACTACCATGATCAGTTCTACTTGGTAGTCAGTCGAACAATCCATTCAAGGTTGCTTAGTCCAACTTAAAGAAGTCTATCTCCTTCGTGTACTGCTGGAAGCACTGGTGGCACATGTTCAGCCCATATTTGCGGATCAGACCGTGGCGGTTGGAGCAGACACGGCAAGAACGGGAACCAATATATATAAAGAACTCAAGAAGTTGGACAAATGAAATGCCAACTGTGGTGATACATGGTTGTAGTTCCAATTTGTAGGTAGCTGAAGCAGGAGGTTCCTATAAGTGAAGGAATTCAAGATCAACTTCCTCAGTTCTGGGTTTAAGAGTGTACTCTTAAACCAGAAATCAAATAACTCACAAAGTGAGTTCCAGGATAGACAGGGCTATACAGAGAAACCCTGTCTCAAAAAACAAACAAACAAAAAAAGATATAAGAGCTTACTATCTTAAGTGTCCTAGGCTAATTTGGAACTCAAAGTCTTACGCCTCATCCTTCCAGTTGTTGGGATTATAAACATGCAGCACGGCCAGGCGTGGTGGCGCATGCCTTTAATCCCAGCACTCAGGAGGCAGAGGCAGGCCAATTTCTGAGTTCAAGTTCAACCCTGTCTCGAAAAACGAAAAAAAAAAAAAAAAAAACAACAACCAAGCAGCACTATGCCTGGATCTTCACTACAGCATCTGGATATAGCAAAACACCATTGCCCGGCTGTCTTTTTTTTCTTTGTTTTTTGTTTGTTTTTTGAGACGGTTTCTCTGTATAGCCCTGGCTGTCCTGGAACTCACTTAATAGACCACGCTGGCCTCAAACTCAGAAATCCACCTGCCTCTGCTTCCCAAGTGCTGAGATAAAAGGTGTGTGCCACCACCACCTGGCTGTCTTTTTTTCTTATCGAACAAGATCACAAAAGCTATCTAATACAATTTAAAATTCTTCTTCTTTAAGGCCGGGCTTGGTGGCACATGCCTTCAGTCCCAGCACTCGGGAGGCAGAGGCAGGCCAATTTCTGAGTTCAAGGCCAGCCTGGTCTATTAAGTGAGTTCCAGGACAGCCAGGGCTATACAGAGAAACCCTGTCTCAAAAAACCAAAAAAATAAAAAAAAAATAAAATTCTTCTTTAAAGTACTAATGACTTTTACTCTACGTAATGATTAATTTTTATCAAATTCTCACCCTAAGCATATAATATTTGTTTTGCTATATACAGAAATAGGTCTATGTGACCCATACTGGCTTTGACCTTGATAGTCTCCTGCCTCAGCCTTCTGAATAAGTAGAACTACAGACATATTCCAATGTACTAGATTAACTCTGAGTGTGTGTGTGTGTGTGTGTGTGTGTGTGTGTGTCCGTCCATACATATGAAAGCCAAAGATCAATTTCAGGTGTTCTTCAGAACAGATCAACCATTCACCTCCATTTATTTGTTTATTTATTTATTTAGCATGGATGGTTGTTTTTAATCCAACTTCTGACACAGGCAAAAATAAAAAAATAGAGACAGGGTCTCACTATGTAACTCTAGTTGTTCTGGAACTCACTGTGTAGTCCAGACTGGCCTCAAACTCATAAAAATCTGCCTTCCTCTGCCTCCTGAGTACTGGGATCCACCTGCTTTCTTGAGGCAGGAGTCTCTCTCATTAGGACTTAGGGCTTGGAGGCTGGGGAGATCGTTCCAGACTTAGGAACACTGGATGCTTCTCCAGAGGATCAGGATTCAATTCCTAACACCCACATGGTGGCTTACCACCATCTACGTCTCCCGTCCCAGGGGATCCAATCATCTCATCTGGCCTCTGAAAGAAGTGCACAGACCTATGAGTAGGCAAATTACATATGCTCATAAAAGAAATCATTTAATTTTTTAAATTTTAATTTCTTGAGACAATCTATTAGATGGCCCTGGATAGCCCTGATTTCACTATGTAAACCAGACTAGATTTGAACTCACAGGGATCTACCTCCCTCTCCTTCCTGAGTGCTGTGATTAAAGGTATGTTCCATATTGCTCAGCCTGATTATATATTTGTTTTGTGTAGTGGCTATCCCTGCTTGTCAACTTGACTATATTTGGAATGAACTACAATCCAGAATTGGAAGGCTCACCAGTGACCCTAACCTGGAGGCTGTGAGATAGAAGTTTCTGATCTGGATCTTGGTATGGAGATCTTGAGGCATAGTGGCTATGGATTCCAGAAGATTAAGACAGGGAGATCTCCAAGTTCAAGGTCACACACCTTTAACCTGGGCTACACCTTCTGCTGGAGATCATATAAGGACATTGGAAGAAGGGAGACTAGCTCTCACTCCTTCGCCTGCTCACCGTGTGGGACTGAGTAACTGCTAGATCCTTGGACTTCCATTCACAGCTACTACTGAACCATTGTTGGGAATTGGACTGCAGACTGTAAGTCATCAATAAATTCCTTTACTACATAGAGACTATCCATAAGTTCTGTGACTCTAGAGAACCCTGACTAATACATTTTGTTTTTACTTTTTTTAAAACAATTTTTATTAGATATTTTCTTCATTTACATTTCAAATGCTATCCCGAAAGTCCCCTATATCCTCCCCCTACCCTGCCCCGCCCCCCGCAACCCACCCACTCCTGCTTCCTGGCTCTGGCATTCCTCTGTACTGGTGCATATAATCTTTGCAAAACCAAGGGCCTCTCCTCCCATTGATGGCCGACTAGGCCATCCTCTGCTACATGTGCAGCTAGAGACAAGAGGTCAGGGGTACTGGTTAGTTCATATTGCTGTTCCTCCTATAGGGTTGCAGACCCTTTCAGCTCCTTAGGTACTTTCTCTAGCTCCTCCATTGGGGGCCCTGTGTTCCATCCAATAAATGACTGTGAGCATCCACTTCTGTATTTGCCAGGCACTGGCATAGCCTCACAAGAGACAACTGTATCAGGGTCATGTCAGCAAAGTCTTGCTGGCATATGCAATAGTGTCTACATTTGGTGGCTGATTATGGTATGGATCTCCAGGTGAGGCAGTTTCTGGATGGTCCTTCCTTCTGTCTCAGCTCCAAACTTTGTCTGTAACTCCTTCCACGGGTATTTTGTTCCCCATTCTAAGAAGGATCAAAGTATCCACACTTTGGTCTTCCTTCTTCTTGAGTTTCACGTGTTTTGCAAATTGTTTCTTGGGTATTCTAGGTTTCTGGGCTAATATCTGCTTATCAGAGAGTGCATATTATGTGAGTTCTTTTGTGATTGGGTTACCTCACTCAGGATGATATCCTCCAGATCCATCCATTTGCCTAAGAATTTCATAAATTCATTGTTTTTGATAGCTGAGTAGTACTCCATTGTGTAAATGTACCACATTTTTTTCTTTTTTTAATATTTATTTATTTAATGTATGTATTAGTACTCTGTAGTTGTCTTCAGACACACCAGAAAAGGGCATCAGATCCCAGTACAGATGTGGTTGCTGGGAATTGAATTTAGGACCTCTGGAAGAGCAGTCATTGGTCTTAACCTCTAAGCCAATTAATTCTCCAGCCCCTACTTTTTTGGTCTTTCTTTCTTTCTTTCTTTCTTTCTTTCTTTCTTTCTTTCTTTNCAGTGGGTGCTGGGGACTGAATCTCAGGTTCTCACGCTTGAGCCGTCAGCACTCCTACTAAGTTATCCCCTAATAAAACACTTCTTCCCAGTGCTGGGAAAATGGGTACACAAGCATGGTGACCTCAGTTCAAAAACCTGAGAACCTACATTAAGAGCCAGGTATGGTTATGGGGGAAAAGGGAAGCAGAGGTAGCTGTATCACTGGGTCTCAGTCTAGCTCCAGGCTCATTGAGAACCTTGTATCGAGGTGACAGGTGCAGAATGGTAGATGAGGACAACCAGTGTCCTCCTCTGGCTTCTGATGCATATAGGCACACACAGCCCTTCCTTTGTTTTTACAGAGTCTCACTTTGTTTGGCTTGAAACTAGCTCAGGCTGGCCTTGAACAGAGATCCAACTGCCTCTGCTCCCCAAGTGTTGGGATTGAAGGTGTGTGCCACCAAGCCCAGCGTGCCAGTCTTTCTTAGACAGGCTCTGTCACTTCATCACATGATGCCTTTTTTAAGGCATTCGTTTGTTTATTAGTGGGAGAGGTCGCTCAAGTACTAAAGGCGTGCACATGGAGGTCAGAGGTAGACTTAATCCTAGTCTGTTCTTTCTTTCCACTAATACAAGTTCCTGGGATCAGACTCTGAGTGTCCCTACTTGTTAAGGCATCTTCTTGTTACCCCTCACACACGCCTTTTTTTTTCCTTGTTCTGGTCAACCCTGCTCGCTCTGGTCTTCCCCGCTCGCTCCAGCCGGCCCCGCGGCCCCACTCACTCCTGTCAGCCCCGCTCGCTCCAGTTGGTCCCACTTGCTCAGTCTCCGCTCTCTCCGGTCCAAGGATTCATTTATTATCATTCATAAGTACACTATAGCTGACTTCAGACGCACCAGAGGAGGGTGTCAGATCTCATTACGAGTGGTTGTAAGCCACCATGTGGTTGCTGGGATTTGAACTCATCACCTTCGGAAGAGCAGTCGGGTGCTCTTACCCACTGAGCCATCTCACCAGCCCTCACACAGACCTTTTAAAATAAAATAAAACCTAGGAAATGAACATCATTTTGTGCTGAACCCTGATAAGAAGATGAACAAGTACCAGCTTCTGTGCAACCAAATCCTGAGGTGACCAATGCTAAAAAAAAAAACAAAAAAACAAAAAACTGTGGCCTGCAGCCTGTCTGAAGTAAGCCCAGCCTGCCTTTGTGGAGGTCTGTGGGCACATTCTGCCTACATGCCCCTCAGATGACTTGATTTTCTCTGCAGGCAGTGGCTGTTTGCCAATTATTGCTGGCCAGGAGTTCAGAATGAGGCTGTGTTTCTAGGGTTAGACAAATGACATCACCTTCAGGAAGCTTTCTCTATTTCCTTCTCAGGTCCTCAGTTACCTTCCCATCTACACTGCTCCACGTAGGAACTTCGGTCCTAGTACTTTCCCTGTTGTCTTAGAGCAAATGTCAGTTACTACTGTGAGAATACGTTACACACACCTTTATCCACATCTCAGCTCCTTACTTGAGTCTGAGCCTCAGCTTTTCTCAGCTATCAGGTGGCATAGAGTATCATCACCCTCTCTCAACAACCCAGTCCCTGAGCTAACAATATGACCACAGCCAAAGAAACAGCCTGGCACTCAAACACCATATGGGGAGACACACCTATCTGGTCCTGCCCCATGGTGACATCATCCTCACCTCAGACAGCATCCCCTTTTCAGACTCCAAACAGCCCAAGCCAGGGAACAGCCAATCAGCCATAGGTAATCACACTCCATCCTATCTCTGGATACAGTAATTGCCAGGCAAGATTGAAAGACCCTGATTATTAAGGACTTGTCTACTGGTACAGCCACTGACATGCTCAAAACTCAATTCAGCTTCTCAACCAATATGTTACTCTTCCTTCTTCTTACTCTGAAAATCACTAAAGACCCAAGCTGGCAATAAGCACAACGTTCTCATGCTTCCCACTAGAGTTTGGGGTCTCCAAGGTCCCCCAAAGGTCCATGTGTTGAAGGCTTGGACCCCAGCCTCTGGCACTACTGGGAATGAAGGGACGTCACTTAAAGGAGGTATTAGGACCTCAGTCCCCAGTCCCATTCTCACACTTACTTCTGGCTGCCTTTAGGTCTTCCAGGATGCACTGAGTGACCATAAATACAAATCAGCAGGACCAAGCCTCATGCACTGAAAACTTTAAAGCCCTGGATATTTTGCCATAGTAACAGAAAGCTGACTAACGTGTCTCCTTACTCATATCTTTCATTCAATTCATCACTAAGCTGTCGCTCCTCTCTCTCTCTGAGAGCAATCTACTTCTTTTCATCCAGAGGCCACCACAGTCATTCTTTCTGCCAGTCCCCTTCCCTGTGACACTGCCACACCATCCTCCATTATAGCTCTCCCTGCCTTCATATGGTCTCTGGGAACCCAACTCCTACTTTTACTGAAAAGCCCTCAGAGGCTGTCAGAATGAAACTAGCCTTGGCAATGTCAAGACGCCATCTTACTGTCCCTGCGTCATACCCCATGTGTCACTGTGTCCTCTTTCTCCACCATGCTCTTCCCTGTCACTAACGTTCTTCTTTTCCTCCCCAATTTCCCAGACTAGCATCTAAACATATGTTCAGACTTAGCTGGGATTTCTACCCTGCCAGAGTTTTGACTCTACCAATCCCCCAAAAGGCTAAGGGTTCTCAAACCACTTTGGAAGAATGGTTCTAATTACTGTTCTTAAACTCCCTTCTCCCTCACAACAAACCTTGTCTCTACCTATTCCTGTTACAATTTTATGATAAGAAAAACAAGATTTGTCAAAGTTGAAGAAATGTCCAAGGCTAAACAGTGAATGGCTAGAGCAGACCTAAAAGCTAAGTTGGTTTATATGCTTGCTAATGAAAAGAACTGTATTGTTTTAAATGTTTTCTTTTCTGTGTATGAATGTTTTACTTGCGTGTATGTCTGTCCACCAGACATTAAGGACAGAAGAGAGCATTGGATCCCCTGGAACTGGAATTCCAGATGATTGTGAGCTGATGTGTGGGTGCTGGGAACTGAACCTGACTCCTCTGTTAAGAACAGCCAGTGCTCTTAACTGCTTAGCCGTCTCTCCAGCCATGTCTTTCTTTTCTTGTCTCTTGTTTGCTTGCAAAGGAGTTTCACTAGGTTACCCAAGCTGGCCCTTAAACTCCTGGGTTCAAATAATCCATCCTTAGCTTCTGACTCTAGAGTAGCTGTGAGTAGGGAGACCACCACTGCTCACCTGATGTGTCCTTGGCTACAAAGCTTGTTCTGGCATGCTGTAGTCAGCACATGTTTCCGTGCTTGTACATATAAACACCCTTCACCACAGGCTGCCACACAGCTCTGGCAGTTCTGGTTCCTGAAACTGGAGCTCCATGCATTCCTTCCTGCTCCTAGCAGGTCCCTCTGTGAGAGATGAGGAAGTCCCCAGGACAGGGATGGGTCAGATTAGCCAAACTCTTCTCTGTAGCCAAACTTGTGATCTGAAGATTCCAGAATCCTCCACCCCACCAACTTGGCTCACTAATCTGAAACCTTCAAATTTTCCCTACCAAAAACCTGCCACAGACCTCTAGACCAGTGTCCCTGCCCCACTCATTGTCACTCCTATTGGGCTCTGAGTCCAAAGGGTTTGCTTAGACATCAGTTTTCTTCTCTCAGCCCAGTGCCCCACATTAATTATCCCGCCAAGGAATTCCCATTTTCTACCCTCAAAAGCCTGGCTGGAGCCAAGGGATTCCTAACCAGGAGGGAATTCCTATCTCAGGTCCCAACGTCCTTAGGTCAGGGCCGGCAGGGAGACGCACTTCCAGCCAGGCACTGGCGCCTGTGCGCCTCCTTCACGGAAAGAATGCCTTTACTAAATCCGGAACGGATTTGCATCACTGCAGCAAGGAAGGGCTCAAGGATCTCACAAAGCTCCAGAGCTCCAAAGCTAAATTGAGGGTGCGTTCATCCCAGAACTGCCTAGGTAGGCTGCCTAAAGGCAGTGAGAGATGCACCCTGGGATTGGGGGAGGAGAAAGCTGAGAGATGAGATGAGAGAGAGAGAGAGAGAGAGAGAGAGAGAGAGAGCACAAGTTAGTCCAGCACACCCCACACCCACAATTAAGAATCTTCCTTCTAGTGAGTAGTGGAGCACAGCTGTAAATCCCAGCACTTGGAAGGTAGAGGCAGGCAAATTTTCTGAGTTTCAGGCCAGCCTGGTCTACAGAGTGAGTTTAAGACAGCTAGGGCTACACAGAGAAACCCTGTTTCCCAAAACCAAAAAAGAAAAGGAAGGAAGGAAAGAAAAGAAAACTGAGCTCTAAACGGTGGGGTCTTCTCAAGTCCTCTTAGCAATTACCTCTAGAGCCCTGGGGGTGGGGGTGGGGACTCATCTTAGTGGCTCCCGCTGTGCTCACAGAGCACAGAAGGCATCAGCCTTGTCTCTCTTCAGGCCTGTCTGAGAATCCCACTCTACTCATGCTGTTTCTTAGAAAAGTCTTTCCCATGCTGCATCAGCTAAACTTTTGCCAGTCCTTTAAGCCCATCCTAAAAGACGCCTCTGCTCTGGGCTTGGTGGCACAAACCTGTAATCCTAACATTTGGGAGAGTGAGATAGGAGGGTTTGCATTCAAGACCAACCTAGCAAGTTCCTGGCCAGCCAAGACTACTTGGTGAGACCTTGTCTCCAAGGAAGACCAAAAAAAAAAAAAAAAAAAAAAGACCTGAAACAAGACCAGAATCCACTCCTGTAGGGTACCTGGCAGGTGATGGGAAGAGATAGTGACTGTTGTGTGGCTGTTGTCACATCATAGTCCCTCTGTAGATCTTGGATTCCTCTCTCACTCTTAGACAGATCTGGGTGAGATGACCCTCAAGGCTGCCTCCAGCCCCAGTCCTATAAAACTAGTGATTTCTTGCATCTCTCAGCCTCTACAACAGGATACTATCCCAGTGGTAAAGTCCCTACTGCCCCAGGCTACTGAGAACCAGACTCACTCAGAAAGCCTGGAAGCCTTGTTTACAGCCTCTTTTCAACACGTACATACTGTCTTATGAACACCAAAGGACCAATTCAGAGTCACCGGGTTACTACTCCAGTCTCCAGCCCTCTCCCATAAACAGTTCATTCCTCCTCCTCCTCCTCCCCAACCTCAGTACCCATCACATACCCTGACGGAAGCTCTTCAACCTTTCCAGCTGGCCACTTGGACCACTGTTCCCTAAGACTCCCATCCATGGGCTCTCATTACCTCCTGAAGCCACACAGAATTAACGCTAATCTGAAGCATCAGATTCAGAGGAATCTGACTTGCCATTCCAGTTCTGTAACACCCTAGGCAGGTAATCTTAGCCATGCTATTTACCCTCCTTGGGCTTCAGCCCATTAATCTATTAACAGAGCAATGAAGACATGAGCAGGGAGGGGCATCTTCCTGTAACGTGCACACTTAGCATAGTCAAGAGGTCCTGGATTCAGTCTGTAGAACAAAACTAAACACCACAGTGACAGTTGTGGACATTTCTTCTCCTTTTCTTTTCTTTCTTTTCTCTTCTTTTTTTTCTTTTCTTTTTTTCTCTTCTTTTCTTCTTTCTTTCTTTCTTTCTTTCTTTCTTTCTTTCTTTCTTTTGCTTTTGTTTTTTGTAGACAGGGTTTCTCTGTGTAGCCCTGGCTGTCCTGGAACTCACTCTGTAGACCAGGCTGGCCTCAAACTCAGAAATCTGTCTGCCTCTGTCTCCCAAGTATTGGGATTAAAAGTGTGTGCCACCACTGTCTGGCTAGTTGTGGACATTTTATAAAATTTATGAAAACACACATCATTGCAAGAATGTCAAATTGTCTTTAATCCCAACACTCAGGAGGCAGAGGCAGGCGGATTTCTGAGTTCGAGGCCAGCCTGGTCTACAAAGTGAGTTCCAGGACAGCCAGGGCAATACAGAGAAACCCTGTCTCAAAAAACCAAAAAAAAAAAAGGAATGTCAAATTGTAAGCATTATTTCTGTCTGCTATTTGCCTTCGTTCTTTCAGGAAACTATTTAATGGGTTCTTTGGAAGCTAGGTACAGAGATATTTGAGGCAGAATTGCTCCAAATATAACCAGGACTAAATAATTTTAAATGCAGCCAGATGTAGTGACTCACACCTTTGATCCCAACACTCAGGAGGCAGAGACAGACAGATCTCTGTCAGTTCAAGGTCAGCGTGGTCTACATAGTGAGTTCCAGGACAGCCAAAGCTACATAGTGAAATCATTTTATAAATGTTGCCCTAAGGACTCAATTATAGACTTCAATTAAGGTGGTTTGAGGCTCAGAGAGGTGGCATGCTTTGCCAAAGGTCACACAGCAGGTCTAAATATGTAGAATGGCAGATAAGCAATGGCAGAGTATGAAATAAGAGTGTGAGTAGAGGTCAGAGTAGACCCATTGAGCTGAATCCACAGACAGGCAACTGAATATGAGAACCTTCAGCTGACACTGCCCAGTTTCCCGTGCCCATCAGGACTTAGCATCTTCCTGTCTTTGGAACTGCTCCTCCTGGGTCCTTGAGTTTGCAGTAACACCAGTAAACACGTCTATTGTCAACTAGTAACCAGTCCCAGAGCTCTGCAAGGGTCCCCATACAACTTCTCCCTCAAGATTAACAATGTGGCGCCCCATGCCTTTAACCCAGAATTTGAGAGACAGAGGCAGAGGCAGAGGGGCAGAGGGGGGTAGAGGGGGGCAGAGGGGCGCAGAGGGGCACAGAGGGGCAGAGGCAAAGTGGATGTCTGTGAGTGTTAGCTTACAGGAGATTCTGTTAGGCTCCTCCCAGGGACCTAGCAAAGGTTTATGTCATCATCTGCCGCCATTACCAGCCACCTCCAGATGCGGGCAGCATATAATAAGGCTGCTCGCTACCCCAGTTCTCTGTTCCCATTTGTACCTGTCTGGACTCTCCCCTTTTCTGCCCTTCTCTGCCCTCATGGCTCTGCTCCCTTCTGTCTGCCTCTACTCCATCTCCAGCCCCTCACTCCCATCCCTTCCCCCAAATAAACCCCCTTTATACCAGACCTGTTGAATAGTGTGATTTCTTAGGGGACATCTTGGCATGAACCCTCCAGGTACCCCTCACCTTATTTTGTTTCATAATAGTGACTCAAAGGCCAGCCTGGTCTACACCTCGAGTTCTAGGCTGATTGGGCCACATGGTGAGAATTTGTCTCAGAAACCAAACAAATGCATAAAAATCTCTGTTTTACATCAATTTATTTTATTATGTTTGTGGTTCTGAGGGTCAACTCTTGAACCACGTGAGCTGTATATTTTTCAAGCCTTAGGATGGCTGGCCCTTTTTCATGCCCAGCTCCTCTAAGAGCCACCTCAGATAGAGGCCCTCAACAAGATTCTCTCTCACGACCTTGTTGTGGAACCCCAGTGCACCCCTAGGGTATAGTCTGCAGCTAAGAGAGACCTTAAGAAAAGCATGAAGTATGTTTTGTTTAGTATCTTTTCAAAGAAAATAGTCTGACACGGGTTGTTGACCTGCAATGTCGTCAGTGGTCTCCACTCACCTTAGGAAATTTTTTTTTAAGATTTATTTATTTTATGTGTGTGAGTACACTATAGCTGTACAGATGGTTGTGAGCCTTCATGTAGTTGTTGGGAATTAAATTTTTAGGACCACTACTTGCTCCAGTCAACCACGCTTGCTCCGGTCAACTCTGCTCGCTCGGTCCCTGCTTGCTCTGGCCCAAAGATTTATTTATTATTATACATAAGCACACTGTAGCTGACTTCAGACACACCAGAAGAGGATGTCAGATCTCATTACGGGTGGTTGTGAGCCACCATGTGGTTGCTGGGATTTGAACTAGGATCTTTGGTAGAGCAGTTGGTGCTTTTACCTGTTGAGCCATCCCGCCAGCCTGGAAATGTTTTGTTGTTGTTGTTGTTGTTGTTGTTTTGTTTTGTTTTGCTTTGCTTTTTTAAGTTCTGTTTTGATTTTGATGGATTTATTTTGTTTTGAGACAAGGGTCTCACTATGTAGCCCTGGCAGGCTTGGAACTTGCTACATAGACTGGAGGAGTGTGCCACCACACCAGGCTTGTTTTGTTTTGAGACAGGGTCTCATATAGCCCAAGCTTGTTTCACATTCACTATTAACTGAGTCTGGCCCTGAGCTCCTAATTCAGAAATGTTGTTGGCTGAGGTTAACACCAATCATGAGGAAGCTGAAAATACTAGGGATGTTAAGCTCCTTGATATCCCCACACCTTTTTTCTTTTTCCATTTTTGAGATGGGTGTCTTGCTCTGTAGCTCAGGTTGGTGTTAGACTCATGAACTCAAGCGATTTTGTGGTCAAGGCTCCCAGAGTCCTGGGACTCCAGCTGTGTGGCACCACACCCAAGCGTGGTGATTCTTTCTTTAGGCTGTACCATTGCTTTTACAGTTCCACTCTGTCTCCACCTGCAACTCTCTTCCCCTGTCTTCACGGGCACAGTCTGTCTCTGTCCAGGTTACTGCAGGGTCATTATTTCAGTCTAACCCCATGCACGCAGGGCTGTCTGCCTCTCCCACTGAGCACGCTGGGGAGCTGCTTCTTGCATCTGTGGCAGAAAATGTGGCTTAGGCATCCACCTGATTGTGGGACTTCATTGACACCTTAAACTTCTAATTTAAGCATATTCTAACTTGTGTGTGTGTGTGGTCTGGGGTTCGATAGATTATCCAGCCTCTAACATTTTATAGTAAAACCCTGTGGACTTTATGAATCCAGAATTTCACGACCTTTTTGTGTTTAATGAATGTTGTTGATGTGGTAACAACAATTAACACCCGCTTGGCCTTGGGTTTTGTGTTTATTTTCTACAAGTTGGAAGTCTCAGTTTTGGGCTATCTTCTGTGGGTTCCACTAAAAGCAGAAGGAGGAGACCGCTAGGGGAACAGAGAAATTTCCATTCGTCCTGGGAATACAGAGAAACCCAGTGCTAAAGCCCAGCCAGCACTAGGTCTACCCTAGCTCCATTTAAGCTCCAGAATCTGAGGGCAGCGGCAAAAGTCATCTCCTTTCGAGTCCTTTCTTCCTCCCTGCCTCATTGTCCAGTGGAAGAGAGCTTAGTGGGAGACTGGTGTTGCTGAATGGGTAACCGGAGAGGGAGGGTTAAAGGCAGGGGAAGGAGCCAGGGGAGGGAACACAACGATTCCCTAGGGAGTTCTGTAGCCTTCCCCAGAGATGAGGAAGGAACAGAGGCCGGAAGTGGGGGTGTGGGTAAGAGCACTGGTAAGGGTGGGGTGACCAGTATTGCATTGTGGGCCTGGAGCTGGTTTTCCGGTGATTGACCATTAGTGACAAGGGAACTCCAGCCTCCTGCCCCAGGGACTGTCTGGTTCAGCCAGACCCTATCCTTTGACTATTTGTCCTCCAGCCTGAGTCAGACTCCCAGAAAAACTGATTTCAAAAAGCCCCTTCCTGTGGGGGAATCTCTGGCCAAGAAAAAAAAAAAAAAAAAGGAACCAGGACTGTTAAAGCATCACACCAGGGTTTAGGGTAAAGCAGGGGTGGCCCCAGTCCAGATCTCAGAATGTTCCCTGAACTTCATCGTCCCTGAAGAGAATGAGGTGCCCCAGGCCACCTCCCAGGAGCAATCCGGACCCCCTCCTCCAGCCGTTCCGGCAGCACAGCTCTGCACAGCACAGGGCTGAAGCTGCCAAACCCGATTTTCCGGTGGCTGCCCAAGGCTGGCCAGAGAAGGAAGCCCTCCTCCTGGCATGGACCCCTCAGGCTACCGTTCTCCTCCCCCTCACCTGACTCCCTGCCTGGGCTGTGCCTTCTGCACCTGTGCCAGCTGTCCCAGTGCGCTCCACTTCCTCCTCCTGCTTAAGGTCTCCCCTGGGCTGCTTCCTCCGCCCCCCCTACCCCGGGCACCATAAGGTGTGGGCCAGTACTAGCCCCTCTAGGATTCAGTCTTCTCAATCTCCAGATGGAGAACAGTGGCCTTCCCACAGAGCAGACTCAGGAGAGGGGTCTAAAAGTGGAAGTGCCGAGCAGAGGGCCCAAGGTTTGCTGGCTGCCTTGGTGCAGGGTTGGGAGCACAACTAGGGAATGAGAAGGAAGTGCTGCTTCTGGAAATCTCTAGGTAGAAACGCTGGAGTGAAGGGGGTGGGGTGAGTGTGCTCTCTCTGGATTCCTTCTGTTATCTAACCTTTGGGAGATGGAAGAGAAGAGAGAGAGACAGACGTCATCCTTCAAGCTGCCAGGTTCCCCGTGTTCTGTCTCCCATTGAGGAAGTTGTCTCATTTTGTCTTCACCTGTCTCATCTCCAACACGAACACCTCCCTTAAACACAGCAAGCACTGATGCTACAGACTGAGAGGAAGCACAGTCACCCGAGGAGTGGCAGACCAACCAGGTCTAACCCACGTACCTGCTCTGGTTACCCCACAGCTCAAGCCCCCTCCTCCAGTCTGGGGATCAGCCCTGTCCTCAGCCTCCAAAGAACTCTGGTTGGGTGAGAGCCTGTGAATTGCACCCAATCATGCAGCAGACCACCTAAACTAAGGAGTGGGTACTCTCTGGCTGTTGCTATCTCTGAGAGCCTGGAGGGAGAGGAGAATTGGGAACCTGGAGGAGGAGGGGTAATGGAGGAGAAGTCATTGCAGATGGAGCTAAAAATAGCTAGAAGAGATGATGTCATCGAGTTCCCTCTGCTTATCAACCCCCTCATACACATACACAGAAACACACTCTCTCTCTCTCTCTCTCTCTCTCTCTCTCTCTCTCTCAAAGACACAGATACACAGAGACATAAGCAAAGGCATGTATGCACACACTACATGCTGATATTGGGGAGGGAGGTATCTGGGCCTCAGAGCTGAAAGGCAGGGAAGTCTGGCGAGTGTGTCTATGCGTGTCTGAGTTTGCATGTGTCTATGTCTGTATACTTGTAAACTTGTGTGTGGGTGTATGTATGTATGTTTATGTCTGTGTAGGGGCATGTTTCCTGAAAAGGGGGTGGCTGGGTATCTATTGGATTCTTGGTAGTGCTGATCTCTGTTTATAGATCCACGTGTCTGGATTTGTACGTTTGCTTCTTATGTTGTATAACTGTGAGTTACTTATATTTACTTGTCTATATTTGTTTGTGGACTATGTCCTGTGTTTGTATATACAGAACCCCCTTGTGAACCTTGGACACCAGTCTAGCCACCTTCTAGCTGATATTAATGTCCAGTAGCTTGTTTCCATCTCAAGGAGCCCAGCATACTCGAGAACCAACGTAACTGTGAATTATCTGCCCCAGGCCTCCCCTCAGGATCCCACACTCTGGCAAGCTTAGAGTAGATGTCCTTAACTCTGTTTTCCTCTCACAAGAAGCAAACGATGTTAGCCAGGCTTTGTAAACCTTGGAGAGGCCACCAAAGGTCTTTGGGATTGCCCCCACCCCCAACTGTCATACTAGCCCATGAACAAATCAACATCTTAAGAGACAAAGACCCTCATAATGTTCCTACCACTAGACACAACCTCATGGAAACCTATTTAAACTTGATGACACACGGGCATGCATTCAGAAATCCAAATGGAAAATCCCCAGGCCAGACAGAGTGCAACACCCTCCCCTTTTCCTGGGCTCAGACTCAGTCTTGCCCCACCCCCAAGTGCCCCAGCTCAGCTGGCAGTCCTGGAAAACGCTGACCTCAGAGGATGGCTGGGGGGGGGGGATGCTGAAGGTGACATGTCCTCCTCATACACTAACCATTCTGAACACCCCTTTTCCTGCAGGCTGCCCCTCCCCCTCCTGACCTTCATTCTCAGCTGATCCAATGCTATTATGGTTTGCCTCTGCCCTCACGAGCACTCCTGGACTCTCACAGCTGACAGCTGAAGCACATTTGGTCATAAAGGCACACTAGCCACATGTGCCATAATGTTCCCATTCTGTCACAGCTAGCAGCCACACCTACACACTGACTAGCACTGGCGTACCTCATTCTAGAGCACTCGTGGGGTTCTGTCTTTCACCTGTTCTCTTATCTGTGCCTTCTTATTCTTTCCAAGACGCCTTGTGCCCATGGGAGTGTCAGGGAGGAGAGCCCCTTATCACAGGGCAGATCAAAATGCTGAGGACAAAGATGGGTTTGTCTGGCTGACCTTGTCCCATTCCTCTTCTTCACTGTGGTCCACAGGGATCCTTGCTGCTGTCTCTTAAGTTTGTCCCTAAGTGGATCCACCCCCAACCCTGCCCTAACATCCTGCATAGTTGGAGCACTTCAGAATGGGGTAAGACAGCTTAAGCAGAATGGTTGTATTTGCTGTCTACCATCAACAGCCTCTGGAGCAGCAGGTCAAATGCAGGCCGAGCTTCTGGGCATTTCTAGAGGACCAGAAAGCCCCCAGGTTGACACAGGTATCTGAGAACTGGAGACAGAAAAAAGAAGAAAGAATATGGGAAAAAAAAAAAAAAAAAGTACGTGGAGACTCACAGGTAACACAGTAAAGTGTTAGTCTTTTAAGGATCCCAGTCCAGAACCCGGATGAAAAAGCTGGGCATAGTGGTACACACTGATCAATGCCACACTGTGGAGGCAGAGACACATGGACCCCTCCTGTTAGTCAGTCAGCCTGACCTACTTAACGTCTGGGCTAGTGTTGCCAGAAAAGGCGATGTCCTTTGGCCTACACATACATGCACACATGCATATATGTACACGCACACAAAGAAAAATCGGCATTTGTGAAAACCCCACTGGCCCTTGGACTCACCCCTCCCCATCTCCCCCCAGACCTCCATCTCAGTCCCAGTGCTGACATTGTCCACGGAAGCTCTCATCGTCTGAGGATGTGTGCTCTCGGGGTGGACTTTCACAGGTTGTCCTTAGAGTGCATAAACAGGACACTAAGTCACAGATTCTCCACCTCCATACTTCCCCACTAACCTCGAGGTGACAGAATCAACACACTGGAGGTAGTGTCCATGTCTCTGATGTTTGTGGCCACAGAGGCAGGATTGGTGGCAGTTGGGCCTCGGGGTTTCTGCCGGTATGTTCTGCGGCTACACTTGAACATACTGGGACACCGGCGCCTGGGCCCACCCATCCCTGGCCTTCGGTAGGGAGAACTCAAGCCCGGAGGCCGAGGGGCTCGAACAAGCTGAGAAGGCCCCATGATTACAGGGAGCTCCTGAGGGGTTCTGCTGGCCAAGCATTGAATCTCTATGACATATGAAGCCTGACTAAGGGTGGTGCTCTTTGTTACAGGTTTGTCCCACCCCACCCCCACCCAGCCATAGCTCAGATTTCCTCACAATCTCTTCAAGAAGCCCAAGAGCCCAGCACCACAGAGGGATCCCTTGGTGAAAGGAACTTTGGCAGATGGAAACAAATTACTTGCTTTGTTTAAATTCACCCACATTAACAATACTAAGAATGTTTACTGAGCACCTACTGTGTGCCAGATACTAAATTTAGTACTTCACAAATGATTTCATTGAATCCCACCACAGACCTATGCAGAGATTCTAATGTTAATCTTTTTTTTTTTTTTTTTTTTTGGTTTTTCGAGACAGGGTTTCTCTGTATAGCCCTGGCTGTCCTGGAACTCACTTTGTAGACCAGGCTGTCCTCGAACTCAGAAATCTGCCTGCCTCTGCTTATTTATAGCCCTCAATACTCAGTCTTCCCAGTAGTGGGAAGTTTACAAAGTCACCCTAAACACTGAGTTAAAAAATACTAAAGCAGGCCAGGTGTGGTGGCGCACGCCTTTAATCCCAGTACTCGGGAGGCAGAGGCAGGTGGATTTCTGAGTTCGAGGCCAGCCTGGTCTACAGAGTGAGTTCCAGGACAGCCAGGGCTATCCAGAGAAACCCTGTCTCGAAAAACCAAAAAAAAAAAAAAACCTAAAGCAGAATGTGGTAGCACATTCCTTTAATCCCAGCACTTGGAAGGCAGAGGCAGGTGGATCTCTGAGTTCGAGGCATTCTAGTTTACAAAGCAAGTTCCAGGAAAGTCAAGGCTACACAGAGAAACCCTGTCTCAACAAAATAAAACAAAAAAAGGGGGGCAGGAGCACCAAGGGAAAGCGAGGTATTGTTTGTTTGTTTGTTTTTCTAGACAGGGTTTCTCTGTATAGCCCTGGCTGTCCTGGAACTCACTTTGTAGACCAGGCTGGCCTCGAACTCAGAAATCCGCCTGTCTCTGCCTCCCGAGTGCTGGGATTAAAGGTGTACGCCGCCACGCCCGGCTAGAAAGCGAGGTATTTAACACAAACATTTCCTCTAAAGTATATCACAGCTTTCTCGTGTGAATTAGATAATATTCAGCACAGCTGGGGTTATTTGGACCAGCACCTTCATCATCATCACCACCACCACCCAAAACAAAACAAAACCCTAAAAAAATCGAATGCAAAATATTGATCATAATTAGACTACTGGGAAAGCATTGGTTTATAAGAGCTGACACATGTCTGTGAGGGCAGAAGCCCTGCTGCACAGACCTCAGCTGAAGTGTATGTTAGGCACCCAGATCCTTTACTTCTGTGGACATTCTCTGTGAGTAATTGCAAAAGTGACACAAGACTTGGTCTTGTGGTTACAGATGAATGTAGCGACTAGGTGAATCCAGGGATACGGAATCTAAATAAGGAAGCTTAACAGTGTAAGGAAACCGCTTTGGTGTGGTGTAGCCACAGAATCAGAGGCAGTGAGGGTCCGAAGCCCAGAGTGGTCAGGTCCATCTTTTGCTGCTCTAGGCTCATTATTTGTTTATTCAGGATACTCGTTAACAACCAGGACATGGAAGAATGTGAACTCCCAGGGTTCTTCCTGAGATGAAAGAGAAAGCCCTGTGGATAAAGGGGAAGAGGCTCTAACCCTGGCTTCCCCAGTCTTGTGGGAGGCAGACAGGAATAGCCGAGTCTACCCTGCCCTCCAAGAAGCCGAGGACCTTTGGATTTGCCTGTTTCTTAGCCCTCTGTCTCTCTTCTGTCATCCTTCCTGCACCTTGGGGCCTCACAATGCCCTACTTTGACCTCCTTAACTTTTAGCCACTATTCCTGTGAGCCTCTGTCCTTATTCAGGCTCTGGGCCAAAGTCTCCTCCCCGGTTCTTCATGGACGTCACTCGCCTGCCTCCTTAGAGACTCCATTAATGTCTAAGGTAGACTGACAGGTTGAGTTCTGACTCTACCAGTCACAAGTTATGTGACCCTAACAGGTCCTTCGGCTTTCTGGGCTTCTGTTTCCCCCCCCCCCCCATATTTAAAATATGGATTAAAAAGAAAGTCTAAAATGGTGGCAATATACACCTATAATCCCACCTAAAACCCATGTGGAGGTGGGAGCCAGCAGCTTCAAGAGTTCCAGGTCATCTTTAGCTTCATAGCGTCAGTGGATGGCCTACTTGGGACCTACAACCACAAAAAACCCAACCCAACCAAATAAACAGACAAAAACAACTTAGAGAAGACAGACAAAAAATAAATAAAGTCGGGGCTGGTGAGATGGCTCAGCGGGTAAGAACACCCGACTGCTCTTCCAAAGGTGATAAGTTCAAATCCCAGCATCCACATGGTAGCTCACAACCATCCGTAACGAGATCTGGCGCCCTCTTCTGGAGTGTCTGAGGACAGCTACAGTGTACTTACATATAATAAATGAAATAAATAAATCTTTTAAAATAAAAAAAAATAAAGTCTATTTTATAGTTTTGTTGTGCAGAAAAACAAAACAAAAAATCCAAAGCATGTTGCACATTTAAGGTATGCTTTATATAGTATCGTCTGGAATGGCTCTAGCTGCCGGAATTCAGAGATCCACATGCTCTTGCCTCCTGAGTGCTGGGATAATGGGCACTGACCACCAAGCTCTGCCCATTTGTTTCAGTTTTAAGGTGAGATCTCACTACCTCTTGGCCAGAAGGGTTTTAAGCTTGTAGGATCAAAAGATCTTCTTGCCTCAGCCTCCAGAGTAGCTGCTAATACAGGCCTGGCCCACTCACTGGCTTATTACCTATAATATTATCTGCTTTCTCTGTCTCCACAGCTGCCTCCTTCCAATCAAAAACAACAAACTAAAAAAATCCACTTCCTGGTTGGAGAGATGCTTCAGCACTTAGGAATGCTTACTGCTCTTGCAGGAGACACCCAGCACCTCCAGGTGATACTTTCCTTTGACCTCTGTAGGCACCTGTATACATGTGAATAAACACACACACACACACACACACACACACACACACACACACTCAGGAACACAAATAAAAACCCACTTCCTTGGGTGTAGTGGCACAAGCCAGAAATCCCCCCAGTTTGTGAGGTGGAGGTAGAAGAAAGATCATTGCAAGTTCAAGGTCAACATAGTGAGTCCTACTCAAGCCGGGGTTCCATAGTGACGCTGTTTCTCAAGAAAACAAAAGTAGTCATAAAAACAATCCACTTCCTCAAGTCAGGGAACGTAGCTCAAGTGACAGGCATTTGTCTCTGGTGTGCAAAGCCCTGGGTGCTGTCCCTAGCAGGACACATACATACCATGCTCTCTCCCATCATCATCCCTCCCCTAAATCCATCCCATAATCACGCTAGTAGTGCTCTCTGCTCTGACCTCTTAGTGCTCCTTGCTCTGAGTCAACTATTCTTTTACACAGACCAGGAAACAGAGACAGAAAAACGAATCTCAGCTGAGTAGCGGGGTGGGATGGCGCATACCTAGAACTCTAGCTTTAGGGAAGCTGAGGCAAGATGACCAAGAATTCCAGTAAGTTGGGTGTGGCGTTTCACAACTGCAATCCTAACGCCTGACACAGTTCTGCTTCAGCTGTCCAAGTTTGAGGCTAGTCTGGACTACAGAGTGAGACCTCTTCTCGAAAGAAATAAAGCCAGATTGGTGGCTCACACCTATGATCCCAGCACTCTGGAGGCAGGATCAGGCAGGTTTCTGAGTTCAAGGCAAGCCAGGAGCTCCAGGACAGCCAGGTCAATATAGACCTCCCCTACACACACACACACACACACACACACACACACACACACATACATACATACAAATGGAAAAGTAAATAAATAGGGAAATAGGGCCTGGAAAGTTGGCTCAACCATTAAGAGCACTTGTTGCTCTTCCAGAGGACCCAGTTTGATTCCCAACACTCACGGGGATTCCTGTCTGTAACTCCATTTCTAGGGAATCTCTTTTCTTCTAGCTTCTGGACAGGGTACACAGACACGCATGCACACAAAACATTCATACATATTAAATACAATTTAAATTTAAATTTCAATAAAATGGCCATGCACAGTGACACACATCTTTAATCCCAGCATGTGGGAGTCAGAGGCAGGCCGATCTCTGTAGGTTTGAGCCAGCCTGTCGTACATAGTACCAGGACAGTCAGAGGTACATAGTGAGACCCTGTCTTGAGAGAAAAAAAATAAAAACAAATAAATAAACAAATAAAAAATTCCCAGGGCCCAGCTGGGCGTGGTGGCGCACGCCTTTAATCCCAGCACTTGGGAGGAAAAGGCAGGCGGATTTCATAGTTCGAGTCCAGCCTGGTCTACAAAGTGAGTTCCAGGACAGCCAGGGCTACACAGAGAAACCCTGTCTTGAAAAAACCAAAAAAAAAAAAAAAAAAAATTTCCCAGGGCCCACACAGCTAAGAAATGACAGAAGCAGAATTTGAGCCCCTGGCCTGAATAACTGGGGAGCAAGGACTTGTGAAGAACGTCTCAACCAAGAAGCCTGGGGTAGGAAAACAAAGAGGGAGCCCCAGAAAAGAAGGATTACAGAACCTCGGGGTGATAGTGCCACCTGCTGGCCACTGGATTCCAGAATATGGAAATGAGGAAATGAAGAGGAGGGGGCTGGAGAAATGACATAGCGGTTGAGGTTGCAAAGGACCTTGGTTTGATTTCCAGCACCCACATGGTGGCTCACTGCCCCCTTAAATTTCAGTTCCAGGACTCCGGGGGATCTGGTGTGCTGCTCTGAACTCCCTAAGAACCAGGCTCACACATCAGAGATATGTGAGACATAAAGGACATGGAGGAGGAGGAGGAGGAGGAGGAGGAGGAAGAGGAGGGGAACCTTGAAGTCTTGTGGGTTTTGTGAAAGGAAGAGGAAAAATAACCATTTCCTGTTCTGAGGTGAGAACAGAGGACCGTGATCATTTCCTTGAAAGTGTGTGTGCCTGTGTCCGGGTGTGTGTGTGCACTCATGTGCAAGTGTATGTGTGTGTGTATGTGAGTGTATATGTATGAGCATGTGTGTGTATGAGCATGTGTGTGTTCTCATAAGTGTGTGCACATGAATGTACATTTGTGTGTGCATGTGTGTGTGAGCGTTCACAAGTGTGTGCATATACTTATGTGTGTGTGAACATGCAAGAGACAGTGTGAGACATGTTCATTTACATTCAAGAGTATCACTCTGCTGGGCAGTAGTGGCGCATGCCTGTAACCCCAGCACTTGGGAGGCAGAGGCAGGCAGATATTTGAGTTTGAGGCCAGCCTGGTCTACAGAGTGAGTTCCAGGACAACCAGGTCTACACAGAGAAACCCTGCCCTGTCTTGAAAAACCAAAAGAAAAAAGGAAAAAAAAAGAGTACCATTCTATGTTATATACGTGACTGTGAGTTTTGTGTGTAAACATATGGATGGCAGCTTGAGCAGATGTGGGTGCCAGTGAACACATAGATTCAAGGTAAGAATCATATCACACTATTGTGAGCAAGGCACCCAAAAGTTCTAGAAAGCTACTTGTCCGGCTCCTGACACTGCTGCCCCATACACCCCTTTTCAGGAGAGGCAGAGCCCATGGTGACATTTCCAGGTAGAGATTTAATTATTGCTTTTAGTGTTGGGAACGGATCTCCAGGCAGTAGGGGGCAGCAGGGGCAAAGAAGGTTAATCAGCTTTGGGTGGGGCCAGCGGGCGGGCCTGCGGGCAGGAGGTTTTTAAAGCACCTGCCCCACCTGTAGGTGAGTGGTGTTGTGGGAGGACTAGCCGCTCCTTCTGTGTCTGCCAGCACACTGGGTAGCAGTTTCCTGGAGCTGTTCTGTTCCTTCGGGAGTGCAGCAGATCCCGTTCAGAACCTATTGCCAAGAGCCCTGAGCAGGTGATGGCATAGACCAGGGATTAATCTATGAATGGGTACCAGTCTGAAAACAGGTTTGGGGTGCTAGAAAAAGCCATCGGTGGGTACTGAAGAATCTGAGGTTGGCTTAGAAAGAGGATTAGGAAAGACAGGTGTGAGGCAAGGGCGTTGAGGGGTCTGGAGATCAGGCTTGTAATACCTGCATGGGGATCTGGGGATATTAAAATCTGAGAACTAGTACAGGTGGGCATACATGTCAACATAAGAACTGGAAAAAGTTCTGAGATACGAGAGTCCAGATGCAGGGGAAATTTGGTGAGAAATAACAAGATGTTGGACTTCAAAAAACAAAGCCGGCCCAGGGCAAGTGGGAGGTAAGGCCCTAATTTGTGCATGTCTGTTTCCCAGGACCCACCATGCAGTGCTTCAAATTCATTAAGGTCATGATGTTCCTCTTCAATCTACTCATCTTTGTAAGTATGGCAGTTGTGGGTTTCCTGGGGTTCCTTACAAAAGCAGGTCACAGTCTCAACAGAGGCCAGGCTGGAGAATGGGAAACTATGCACCCAGACTCTGCCCTGTAAATTTTTCCTATATGAGAAGGAAGCAGAAGGTCTTCCCAAATGCTGATTCCTGATCCCACTAACAACCTGGCTGCCACACAGAAGTTTGGGTGAAGATGGGGAAGGTTGGGGATGGAGAAGCTTAAGTTTCTCACCTTCCTTCCAGGAAGGATCATTCTGGGGCAGGGTCGGCTAGCAGGAATGGTTGCTCCCCCCCCCCCTTTTTTTTTAAATAGGCATTCACGGTTCAGAGAGGAAAGGGGATCTGCTTAAGTTTATAGTGCAAAAGGCAATTCAGTGACCACCGTGCGTTGAAAAAGCTGAGAGTCCATGCCTCTTAGAGTTGACTCAATAAGTACGCATTGACTGGGCTGGCATTTAAGGGACTGAGCTTGTTGTTTAGTGGTAGAGCATTTGCTTAGCATGCATGAGTCCACAAACAAAAAGGAAAACATATTCATTGACTAAGACTCAGTGCTATGTGCTAGGGTAGAGCCAGGCCATTTACTGCTCTTGAGAATCTCTCAGGTTCAGTAAATCAGACAGGCTGATCATTGTCAAAGAGGCTGATAATTGCTATATACACTGATAATTGCAAAGTGGTACTTTTAGATTTACTGTCAAGGCTAAGTAAAGGAGGCCCTGAAGGGGTTTGAATCCAGAGTAGTAGGAAAGTGCTTCCTGGAGGAAGTAGTGGAGGTTGGACATTTGCATTGGGTGGGGGAGCCCTAAAGGGCTTAGGAAGGCCTAGAGGTAATGAAATTTGATATTGTTTAGAAAACCAGGAACAGATTATATAGGGCTTGTTTGAGAAGTTGAGCCAGGAGGCCCAAACCCTGGAGATAGTGACAGAGATAAGAAGAAAGGGACACAGTAAACAAAGGTGGCAGAGGAGGGGTAAAACAAAGACGTCTTAGAAATGGTTTGAGCAATGTAGGGGGAAAGAAGGGGCCATCTGCTACACGCATGTGTACCCAATGGAGGTGCATAGGCATATGAAAGTCTGGTGCCTGTGAGCAGGCAGTGAGGTCATAGGGTAGGACTCTGGCAACAGTAAGGAAAAGTCTGCCTGCCACCCCTGCTGTAGCCCTGTGAATATTATAGAACCCCTGGTCTCAAAGAAAGTCAGTTCTTAGAAACTGGAAGTATTAGAGATGAACAGAAAAGTGACAAGGGACAGTAGGAAGGAAGGAGGAAAAGAAGGGGTGTTTAAAAACAGTGGTCAGGCCGGGCGTGGTGGCGCACGCCTTTAATCCCAGCACTCGGGAGGCAGAGGCAGGCGGATTTCTGAGTTCCAGGCCAACCTGGTCTACAAAGTGAGTTCCAGGACAGCCAGGACTACACAGAGAAACCCTGTCTCGAAAAACAAAAAAAAAAAAAAAAAGTGGTCAGGGGCCCATGTCACCAGAGAATAATGAGTGGAAGGGGAGAGAATAAAGACATGACCTGTGTGCCAGTTTAGAGAAACTGGGCAAGGGGTAGGTAGTCTCTTTGACTCCAATGTGGTTGGTACCTTGGGCTTCCTTTGGCTTCCAAGAACTGGGCTTCATTCAGATAACTGAAGGAAATGCTAGGGTTTCAGTAATTGGGAGAGCCAGGGCTCTGGCCTGATAGGGTTAAAGGCAAATCCAGTTTGGTTTCTGTCCTCTGTTGCCTAGGCCTTGCCAGACTGAGCAGAACAAGGTAGGAAAGCCAGGCTCCTTGAAATTTGACCCTGAAGGCTAGCAGCCTGGCTCTTTTGTCATTAAGCAAACATCCTGGGATACAGCCACAATATATATATCTTTATATGCCCATGCCAGACTGGTTTCTTTAGTTCAGTGGGAGCTGGGTGCAAGCCAGTGTCAGGCTGATCCATCTCCCAAAGACCTGGGTCAGCAAAGGTTTGCTAGGAGCTGTGGTACCCAGGCCCTCATCAGAACCCCCTCAAAACTTCCAGACTACCTCTGAAACCTTAGGTTGAGCCCATGTCTTGAAGAGAAGCTGTAGTTGTGTTCCGTTTCTACGTGTCAGACAGTGGCCTGGGTGAAAAAGGAATCTGACAGCTGATTCCACCCTGAAGGGGGACCAAATAGGGCCTCTGGGTGAACGAACCTCTCAACCTCAGACCTGTTTCAAGGTCGCAAGCAGGTGTAAGCCTCACCCTGCTGTTGCTATGGTGACTATTGAGCCTGCTTAATGCTACCACTGACTGCTTCCATGTAAAGGAGAAACAACCATTCTAGGTACTCACAGCCAAGAATGAGAGAGATGATTGGACCCTACCTATGTGGCAGGGCCCTGAGAACACTAAAAGGCAAGTGTTCTGTCTTCTCCCAGTCTGTGGATGTTTCTAGACGCTCTAACCTCATGCTTATGGCCACAGGTGAGCAAACTGGTGAACTCGTCATAAGTGTCCCAGCTTCATCTTTCTGGCACCCGTTAATGCTTCCCTCCACACACAGCAGGTTGTTAGATTCCAAAGTCAAGGAGATGTCAAATTTTCCTGATTTGATGGTGTAAAGGGAACCATTTGCTGGCAATGTTTCAAAGCCCAACTTCTGTCCTCAGCTCTGTGGTGCGGCCCTGTTGGCTGTGGGAATCTGGGTGTCCGTCGATGGGACGTCTTTCCTGAAGGTCTTTGGATCACTATCATCGAGTGCCATGCAGTTTGTCAACGTGGGCTACTTCCTCATCGCCGCCGGCGCTGTGCTCTTTATTCTTGGTTTCCTGGGCTGCTACGGTGCTCACTCTGAGAACAAGTGTGTGCTCATGATGGTGTGTAGGATCCAGCTCCCCAGCCCCACAACCAAGGGGTCCCCCTTCATCCCTGACACCAGCCTCTGGGATCCCAAAACCCTCCTCTGGATCGTGGGAGCCTCGCTGTGGGGAACCCCTGTCTCTTATGTGAGTGTGTAGGGCAAGGAGGGTGTGCTGCCCTAAAACGTGCTTTATTGTCTCCATTTAGTTCTTTTCCATCCTCCTCGTCATCTTCATCGCTGAGATTGCAGGCGCTGTGGTTGCTTTGGTGTACACCGCAATGGTGAGGCACTGGGATGGGGCAAAGGGAGAAAAACTGAGCCAAGTCCTGAGAGTTGGTGGTGGGCTGTGAATGGCTACTTTCCCTACCTGTCTCTTAATATCGGCCTGACACATCCAGGCTGAACAATTACTAACATTTCTGGTGGTGCCTGCTATCGAAAAAGACTACGGTTACCAGACCGATTTCACCCAAGTGTGGAACACGACAATGGAAGAGGTAAGGTGGGCTGGGGGGATTTGGAATCAGAGAGGGAGAAAAGCAAGGAACAGTCACCAACCCCATTTTGTCTGCAGCTGCATTGCTGTGGCTTCAACAACTACACAGATTTTAATGCCTCACGTTTCGTCAAAGAGAATAAAGTCTTCCCCCCACCCTGTTGTGCCAGCCCTGGCAATCATACAGTTGGACCATGCACCGAGGATAAGGCCAAAAGTATGAAGGTACAGGTATGTGCTGGCATGGAATTGTCCTTTTTGTTTGAAACGGGGTTTCTCTGTGTAGCTCTGGCTGTCCTGGAACTTGTTATGTAGACCAGGCTGGGCTTGAACTAACAGAGATCTGCCTGCCTCTGCCTCCTGTGTGCCACCACCACCCAGTACCAGTTTGATTGCTTTAATGGCTTTACAGTAAGTAGTGTGTTGGAGGTAGGGCATTGCCAGCTATAAATACTTTCCCTCTCTCCAAGGGTTGTTTCAAAGAGATTCTGCATAGAATCAGAGCCAATGCAGTCACTGTGGGTGGTGTGGCTGTTGGAGTTGCGGCCCTAGAGGTAAGTCAGTATGAAGATTGGAACTGGGGTGTCTATCAGTTTCCACCAGACCTGTATAGATTAGCCCATCTCTGAGGCTTCTCTAGAGGAAAAAGAACCCAAGTGTTTTCATTTCTGGAGCTGAGGACTGAACTCAGTCAGGGGCCTATGGGTGCCAAGCATGTCTCCTACCATTGAGAAAACAGTGCTTTGTGTAGGCTGCTCAGGGCAGGCAAGAAATCAGTCCTTGAGGATCTCAATCATGTCCTTCCATGTCTCCCTGTTCCTCTCCATCAGCTGGCTGCCATGGTTGTATCCATGTATCTATACTGCAATCTGAAATAAGACTGCTTCTTCCTCCTGACTTGCTGCCGTCACATGGAGACCAGGAAGAGGCACTTGGCACAGCTAAGCAGCAGCCATAGGTGGAGATGAAATGTCATTTGGGCTGGAATGGATTTGCCTTTGCTGCTCAGGACTTTGGGCTAAACAGGGACCACCTTGTGGGCTTTGTCTGCCTTGTTCCTCCACAGGTGGGGCGAGGGGGGCATCAGTCCCAGACTCAGAGGCAGCCATGACTGCCCATTTCCTGAGACTGTTGATGATCCTAGCACTCCACTAGTGGATGAAGGCACTTACAGCCTGGGCATTTTCTAACACTGTAAAGCCATAGAAGGAATGTATAGAAGGCATTTTGGAACCTATAAACCAATGAAAATATTTCTAATTGGCCTGTGTATGCTTGGAGAGATGGGTCCTGATTGCCTAAGTTGCACTGTCTCCTGTGAAGCTGGAGACTCAGCAGGGTGGGAGGGAAGGGACATAGGTATCTGGTTCCAGCCTGGGAGGGAGAGTAAAAGAGTGTCCAGGAGTACACCGAGGAAGTGGGGGGTGCATTGGTCTGCGTTTGTGTACCATGAGGGCTTTGCGGTGAAAGTTCTCCTTCCTGGTGAAGGGCACTGGACTGGAAAGCTATGAAAATAACAAGCTTGTGCCAAGTCAGGGCTGTGTGGGTGGAGTCACTCGTTGGAGCCCTCCAGGAACTTAGATAAGTAGGTCTAAGCTATATGCCCTACTTTGGGGAATCTCAAAATCATTTATTCTTTGGTGTTGGCCTATTCATTGCTCTATAGATCTGTATACTTTGGGGAGGGGTATACATTTTATTGGGGTGGGCAACAGAGGAGGGGCCTCTCCCATTAATGAGAGTATTCACAAGTTCTTCAGCAATTCCAGACTTGTGCCCTAAGGGTAGCTGGACACATCGGGTACGTTCCCATCATCTTCATCAGGAACTGGGCAGCTGAAGGGTGTGGCCTGCTTGATCATGGTGGCACACTTAATGCAGGGGCTGAGAGAATAATTATAGCACTATGGCCACTGTTGGCACTGGCTCTTTCACCCAAGCATTCTTTTTTGTTTCTGAAAAAGGTCATTCAATGTGGTCCTGGGCATTCTAGATCCTGTTTTGTAGGCCAGGAAGGCCTCAAACTCCGAGATCTTCCTCAGAGACCTCTACCTCCTGAGTCCTGGGATTAAAGCTGTGCACCATTACACCTGGCCAAGATCTCACTTTTTTGTTTTTGCTTAGAGATGGAGGGGTCTCATACAGCCCAGACTGGCTTTGAACTTTCTATGTAGCTGAGAATGACACTGAATTCCTGCCTTGGTCTCCTAAGTGCTGGGTTTAGAGATATGTATCTATCACCATGCATGGTTTTAGGAGGTATTGGGGATCACACCCGACTTCATGTGTACTAGGCAAACACACCATTATACATCCCTAGTCTTTACCTTGTCCTTAACTGCCAGACAGGCTCCTGTAACTGGGTGGACCTTGCTTGCCTGCTTGCAGTAATAGTCTAACCTGAAGAACCTGAACAGAATGTCTCTGAAAAAAAAATCTAAATGTCTTTTTAAAAAAATGCAGACTTTGGTGGTACACGCCTTTAACCGCAGTACCTGGAAGGCAGAAGCAGGCTGATCTCTGAGTCTGAGGCCAGCCTGGTCTACATAGTGAGTTCCAAGACAGCCAAATCCACACAGGGAAACCCTGTCTCAGCAAAGAAAGCCCAAAAAACAAAAGTTGAATGCCTCTGAACTTCAAGTGGCAGCAGCCAGGGAAATGCTGTTGCTGCAGGACAGTGGCTGCCACCAGGCGAAGCCGGTTTGAGATCTCCCCTCCTCCCTTTCACAGCCCCGCCCCCCCCCCATCTGTCTCTATGGGCTTTTCCAGGGCAGCCCACAACTATCACCCACCCACCCACCCACTTGTTGGGCCCAAAAAAGAACAGAGACTTGGCCAGAGCCACACAGCTTCAGTGAAGCCTGACCAAGAATCTACCAGGATTCTAGACAGACAACTAGTTGGCCTTCACCCTCTGTCAGCAAACTGCATCTCACACACAAACTCTATCCCTCCCACAGGTGCCTGTGTGGAAGCAGGAGGAAGGCGAGGAAGAGGACTTGTCTGTCCAGGGAGGGCTGCCACTTCATCACAGTCTAATTGTTTCTCCTGTGCCCACTTTGCCACCTGAAACACCAGCTCTAGCAGAACACTGAAGGGGGTCAGGGTGGTGACCAATGTAAAGCCATAATGTACGATAGATACTACCGCTGAGCTCTAGGCTCCAGTAAGGGGCACCAGGACAGCAAAGATAAAGGGCAGGAATTCCAGTAAGTTCCCGTCCTTGGCAAGAGTTAGACCCTTTCTTACAATCTGATCCACTCAGGTCCAGATCTTAATCTTCAGAGCCTTAAAGGTCATGTTCCCCTGCCTTGGGCTATCTAACTCCCAAAGGACTGTACTGTCTGGTTTTTTGGTGATTAACTCAGACTTTCCTAGGCTCCTTTGAGTTACTAGCCTCTGATGAAAACCATGGACCTTTTATGCAGAAAGACATCTCTATATGGAATTCTGCACACAACCAATCCAGGCCACAGAAACCCTTGCTCCTGTATCTGCCTGCCCAGTATCTTCTCTCAAAATCATCTCCCACAGTCCTGTGGCTGCCACTGTTTCTGGTCCAGTCACTTCCTGTCTCCACTATGGTTACCTCCAGAGCATTCCCTTAACACCCCCCCCCCCCACTCGTCCTTTTTGGTCTCTCTTACCTACTCCATTTCTGAGGACAGGTGCTGGGTTCAGACATAAAGGATGGAACTAGCAGGGTAGTAAGACAGCAAGGAAAGGGTGTGAGATGGCTGCTTGGAGCTGAGGACCAAGTAGGCAAGGCAGCTGGCACCAGGGTGGAACCCTTCTAAAAGAAAAGACTTGAAGCTTGAGACTTGGGCATCCCCTGGTGGCCAAATGGCTTCACACAGAAGATAAACTATGGCAGAAGTTAAAAAAAGCAAAAAACCCCAAACCCCTTGCCATTCATCCAGTGATTCTCCCTCACCACCATGCCATACTCCCCACAAGACTATTACAAAATACACCCCCAGAGGTTTTCTTCTTTTTTAATCAATGACCATCTTTATCCAGCTTTGGAAATCTGGACAAAGAGAAGGCTAAGAGGAGGCCTGGTCCAGTGTCTAAAGGTCTCTGCGTGAGTCTGTCAGCGCATGGACCCCACATGGGCCTGTCCAGCAGTTGGGCACAGCAGTTTTCCTGAGTATGAGCCAGTCCCACCCTCAGGGCAGCATCCTGGTCCAGAGAGGAATAAAGGCCCCAGGTTGGGCCTATTCCCAAGGCCCCCAGGACAGTCAATAAATAGGTTCTGAGCCAGGCCTGGGAGGACAGGGCGTAAAAAGAGTGGATCAGCTACCCAGGGATCCCAAAGAGGTCCTGGGAACTCTCCTGCTCTTCTTTGACAAGGAAGTAAATAAATAGACCTTAAACTCAGAATAGGGGTGTTGGAGCAGGGGATCCTTCCCCTTGGAGTTAGTAATTAAATTCCATGTTAAAAACAAAGCAGCCCTACCCCTACCAGCATCTACTAAATCCTACAGGATAGGGCAACGGGCTAGCCTGTCTGGGGGTACACAGTACCCAGCCCTGCAGGGTCCTGGAGGAGGCTTCACGTTTGTTCAGCAGCCCCTGGGGCTCCTTCTTCCTTTGGGGGTGGCTCCAGGAAAATAGGGGTGACTGATGGTGGCTTCTTCACTCTGAAACATAACAGATGAACGGTACAGAGGAGAGGACACGCTTCAGTCCCAGGAGGCCATTTCCTAGGGCAGAACAGGGTGACTCACGAGTAAGGGGAGGCTGGAACCCCCACCACCAAAAAGTGGTTCTTCTTCCGAAATAGTCTCCACAGGCCCCGGTGGTTGCCACGAACATCCAGGTCCCAAATATGGAGGCACTAGCAGGGATAGAGTAGGAGAGAGAGATGGTCAGGAAACTGTGGAGATGATCCTCTGAAGGCCTTGTGGCGCCTCACCCTTCAAGAGGAAGCGTTATCTGGAGTACGGATTTGAGCAAGGGCTTAAAAGAGAGACTCTCTTCTTTGTTGGTTTTTTTTTTTTTTTTTTTTTTTGAGACAGGGTTTCTCTGTGTAGTCATAGGCCATCCTGGAACTCACTCTGTAGACCAAGGCTGGCCCTTGAATCAGAGATCTGCCTGCCTCTGCCTCCTAAGTGCTGCATTAAAGGCCCACACTACACCTGGCCAGGAAGTGAGATTCTTGAGTGTATGAGAAGGTTCTGAGGTTGACTCTTGCTAGCTGGGGCAGCGCATGTTGATGAGGGTACTACTGAGAGAGGTGCAGCCTGAGGCACCTTGGCAAGCTGAGTCCAGGTGGTGAAGTCATCATCTTTCTCCATTCGGATAAACGCCACATAGGTATGGCCCTCCGTGTCTGGCAGGAAGGAGTCTTCACAAGGGTCCTTGCTGTGGTCCAAAACCTCGGCCTCACTGCATTGGGGTAGAAAAGTTAAGGCCGAAACAGGGCCTACTTCCTAGATGGGACACCCAGGGCCCTGAGCTTGAGTTAATGCTCCACTGCTACCTTCTCTCAGTTCTTAATGTCTGTACCAGAGCACTCTGGTTTTCATTTTCTATAGTGCCCATTAACAGTGGCACCAAGAGTGCTAGATTCCTTACTCCCTGCCAGGCATCCCAATTGCCCTAGGCCATACCTGAGCAGTCTGTGAATTTCCACTTCATAAGCTTCTTTCTTCAGACTGAAGGGGAGGGAGAAACAAATCAGGAGGAGAGGCCCTCGGGTCCACGGAAAGGAATGAGCAGGGCAAAGGGTCACATGGGGAAAAGGTACAGCAGGGCTGAGGTAAATACCCAAGGCCCCAAACAGGAAAGGACTAGCAAGGACTGGCCATCAAGCCTTAGATACCCACCCCCTTAGCCTGCTGCCAGTCTCTACCTGTCTACATTCCTGAGCTGGACACCTGGAACTGTGTTGAACTTGTGCTTCTTGAAGTAGGCCTCCTGAAACAGGAATGAGGACAGAAGGCAAGGCTTTCTTGGTGTGGCCCACACTTGCTCACTGACCTACTAAAGATCTACAAGACCCAGGGCCCTCGGAGTTGCCGCCTTTGGCAAGCTCTTACTACCTTTAATTTGGTCTGGTCCCTTGGCTCAAGCTACTGACCCATAAACTAGTCCTGTTCCCACTGGCTTTCCCCAGATTTGCTACAGAGACTTAGAAGTAAAGAAATATGGAGGCAGGAGGATCATAAGTTCGAGACCAGTCTCAGAATGAGCTACAAGAGAGCCTGCCTGAAAAAAAAGGGGGGGGGGAGGTGTGTGTGTGTGTCTGTAGAAGAGGGGAGGAAGGGGAGACGGAGAAAGAGACACCTTCTGTTGGATGTAGCCAATTGCAAAGATGGGTTAGAAGGAAGGAAACTGCTGATTCAGGTTCTATGAATGCCCTGAGGAAGCACTGGTCCTTCCTTGGTAGATAAGAATTATGGTAAATATTGGTAAATAAGGCTTTTATTAGCTTCTCTTGCTTCTAGGAGGTTCTAAATTAAATATATCCCTTTCAGCTGTACTGTTTCAAATGCACTTTTTTTTCTTTTTGTTTTTTTGAGACAGGGTTTCTCTGTGTAGCTCTAACTGTCCTGGCACTCACTCTGTAGACCAGGATGGTTTCAAACTCACAGAGACCCACCTGCCTCTGCCTCCCAAATATTGGATTAAAGGCTTGTATCACCACCATCTAGCCTGATGCTGTTATAGAGGCCCCAAGTTCGGTTCTTAGCACCCAGATGGTGGTTGACAACCATCTGTAACTCCGGTTACAGGAGACTCAGTGCCCTCTTCTAGATTCCTTAGCCATCAGACACAAACATGATACATGTACACATATGCAAGCAAAACACTCATATGTATAAAATAAATCATTTAAAAACATATTCAGGGGATGGAGAGATGACTCAGTGGTTAAGATCTCTTGATATGTTTGCAGAAGATCAGAGTTCTAGTACCCAGCACCGACATGGTGGCTCACAATCATGTAACTCCTGTTCCAGGAACGTCTGATGCTCTCTTCTGACTTCTTCCAGCATAGGCACACACACAGTGCACAGTCATAGACAAAAAATAAAAATAAATCTAATTTTTGTTTGTTTGTTTGTTTTTCAAGACTGGAAGTCCAAGCCGGGTGTGGTGGCGCACACCTTTAATTCCAGCACTCGGGAGGCAGAGGCTGGCATATTTCTGAGTTCAAGGCCAGCCTGGTCTACAAAGTGAGTTCCAGGACAGCCAGGGCTACCCAGAGAAACCCTGTCTCGAAAAAAAACAAAAAAAACCCCAAAAAACAAAAAACCAAAAAACAAAACAAAACAAAAAAAAGACTGGAATTCCAGGATAGCGTTGAACTTAGAGATCTGCCTACCTTTGCCTTCCAATTGCTGGAAATAAAGGTGTTTTAATCTTTATTACCACCACCCCTAAATTTTTGGTTTGTTTTAATTTCAGATCAAACCTTTTTTTTTTTTTTTTTTTTGAGACAGGGTTTCTCTGTGTAGCTGTCCTGGAACTCACTCTGTAGACTAGGCTGGCCTCTAACTCAGAAATCCACTTGCCTCTGCCTCCCAAATGCTGGGATTAAAGGCGTGCGCCACCACGCCCGGCTCAGATCAAACCTTATAATGAGAGAAGTAGTTCTGAGTTTTTGTTGTTACTTTTTTGTTTGTTAGTCTGTATCCTCAAACTCACAGTCACCCTCCTGGCTCTGCCTCCTAAGGACTGGCTTTGCTGTTGCTGGTTTTGTTTTCAGAGACAGGGCCTCAGACTAATGCTCTTCCTGCCTCATCTCCTCACGTGCTGGAATCACAAGGATGTGATTTGCTGGGCCCTTGGCAGGCAGCATTTTTAACCCTCATTTTACAGATAGAGAAACTGGCAGAAACAGAATAATAACCTCCCTAAACTGACGTGGCTAGTATGTACCAAAGCTAGGCTCCAGCGTCCATGTCCTTGACAACTAAGCCATGTAGCATCCTACATCCTAATTCCCCGCTCACATGAAAGTAGCCGTTCATGTTGAGGCCGACGATGCCAAAGTGGTAGGATCGGGAAACATCTGGGATGATACACTCTCGGCCCCGGCGCTGTTCCGGCATCCGCATCCACATGTCCCAATCCCATAGCTGTGGTCACAGAACATTATGAAGGCTACAAGTCTGGAATTGACAGGGATTCCAGCCCATTCACCCTACCCTGCTGGGTACCTTTTCTGGTGTGGGCCACTTGGGCTCAAGCTCCTCCTTGTATAAAGATTTCCTGAGCACCCATCCTAGCCCAGGCATGGTCTCCACACGGTACAGTAGTGCTGGATCCTCAGCTGTGTGTTCATACCCCTAAGGACAGGAGCAACATAGGAGGCATTAGCCCCAGGCCTTGACAGATTCCCATGCTGATTAAGCCCTAGCCACCTAAGCTACCTGGTCATTCCAGGCAGAGATGCAGTACAGGCTGTCATCTTCCTCCAGTAGATGGATGGACTGGCTCAGGAAACTGAGAAAGCCAGAGTTGAAGAGTTCAGAGAGGCAGTCCCAGATACACGACGATGCTGGAAGTGCAGGGCTGGTAGTCCCACTGTCTCCGTTCATGTTCATCCTTTCCACCTTCTATACAAGCCTGCCCTCCTAGCTACACAAGCTCTCCCCCAACTTCTCAGCTCATTTAAAGCTCTCCAAGGCACATCCTTCAATTGTGGGCTACCCCGGTCACCTGAAAAAATCCACGGCGATGTCCAGGTCCTCTTCCAGAACCACAGCAAACTTGGCCTCCTACAGGGATGGGAGGGAACATCATGGTTCCAAGGAGGTTGCTCTTATCCCATGGATCTGTCTTCAGACCTAGTGTTCAGGCACTACCTACCCTACCCTTCAGATCACAAGGGCAAGGCCGGGCGAGGGAAGAGTTTTCATAACATCATTTCTCTCTAGAGACCCAAGGATTGTATCGGTGGTACTCACCGGAAACAGATTGAAAGTGGCAGTGAGGCTGGCCTTGTAGTGCTAGGTGGGGAATTGGGCACATAAGACCTGAGGCAGGGGATGGGGCCAGGTATCTGCCCCTTCCACCCTTGCCAAGGAATACCTGAGACACACGGGCGTTCTTGATGCTGATGGGAGTATGCTGGATGCCTCTCAGACCAAACAGCGCCACCACATCCATTGGCTCCTGAGGGCACGGTCACCAGTCACTATGTGTTACCGTCCCCACCTCTGCAGGCCCAAACGTGTCAAGCCTCTCACATTTCACAGCCCTCAATGGTCCCTGCTTTTTAGCACCCACAGACTGCTGTCCTGGTCCTCCTGAGACCCCAGCCGCACTCACCTCATAGTAGCCATCAATGAAGACGGTTATCATCTGTGGAGATACCCCTTGGGCTGAGAGCAGAGAGCGCAGCATCCTGAGGAGCCCAGGAAAGTAGATTAGGGCTCTTTCTCCTCTCAACTCACAACTCCCGTGTTTATAAACAGGCCCATATGTCTTGTGTTTACCCATGTAGAACAGGCCTAGCATCTACTGCCTTCTGGCTCCTTTAACAGTTCCTTGTACAAGAAGTTGAGCTAAAGCACCACCCACTTCCTGAGCACCCCCTGTTCAGTGCTGAGTCCAGCCCACTTCCAGGCTCACCTGTACAGGTAATTGGGCCGGTTCCCTGCAATGACAGCCACAGGCACATTGAGGACCTTATTGTCTGGAAGCTGTGTGAGAAACAGCTTTTAGCTTCCCTTACGACAGTGAAGGGCCTCAGAGCAGACAGTGAAGGGCCTCAGAGCAGACAGTGAAGGGCCTCAGAGCAGACAGTGAAGGGCCTCAGAGCAGACAGTGAAGGGCCTCCGAGCAGACAGTGAAGGGCCTCAGAGCAGACAGTGAAGGGTCCTCACTTTGTTCTTGTCTTTCCACACACAGTCCACCCAGCCCTGGAAACAGTCTGTCCCAACCCCTACCTGTCTTCAGAGTTTAGCATACACACATCCTCAGCCCCTACCAGATCAAGGTAGAGAAAAACCTACGTTGTGGATTGGTCCTAAGGCCTTCTGCTAAGCTGGGAAGGAGTGAGAACCCCACTTACTGCTCCAACCCCACTTACTGGGTCAGGGCTGAACTCAATAGGCGTCGGGTCCTTGCAGCTGCACACGCTCCCGTAGCCCTCCACCTTGCTGCAGAAACGCCGGCGGCGGCGGTTCAACTCCGTGTCTGCCCAGTGACACTCAGCCTCTAAGGGAGGAAGTCAACAGGAATCTTACCAGCTATGTTGGGGAAACCCCAAGCACACAGGCAAGGAAAAACCAGCCTCACTGAGGATCCAAATGTCCGTTCTCTGCTCAAACACTGCCCGAGCCCCACCCCCCACTAAGCCCACCTTCGGCTGAGCTCAGTGGCACATCTGTCTTCAGCAGGACGGGGTCACCCCAGGAGGAGAGGGCAGGAGATTTAGAATGTTTCTCGCCAAGTACAGGACCTGGCCAAAGGCAGGAATGAGGGACGATGAAGGCCCAGCCTGGAGGGTGGGGCTTCCTCCCAACCCTTGCCTCTCTCACTGACTCTAATCTACTCCCTTCCACATCACCCTCTCTCCTATCATTCTTCTTCTCCCTTGATACTACAGGGTGGACAGCCTTGGTCCCCACACCTCCTTTTCGTCCCACGAAGGCCCAGGTGTCCCTCCAGCCAAGGGCAGGGCCTGCCTGACTTCCCAGGCTCCTCAGCAGAGCCTTTGCTGTGTCCTTGAGGTGGAAGGAGCCCTCATCCTGAAGGACCAAAACAGACAGTCATGACTTGTGTGGGCCCAGGAGACCAGGCCTCACTCGGTACTGGCTATGTTTCAAGCACTACATATAAAAACCTTTTACGTAAGTCGACTCACCGACTCCAACAATACTCTTTGGTTACTCTCTTTCACAGACAAAAAAAAAAAAGTATGAAAGGCTTAAGAGTCTGAGACTCGTTCCAAGTCACTTAGATACTAAAAGTCAGTCCTTTACCCACATGTTCGGCACCTGTGTCCAGCCACCTCTCCACACTCTTTCCCCACCCTGCTTTTCTTGTCCAACTTCATTGGTATCCTTGCTGTTTCTCAAGCTTGCCAGGTACTGGCCCACTTCAGGGCCTTTTGTGTTGATCGTTTCAGAAGTTTCTTTCTAAGCTAATTCTTCCAGACAACTGTCTAGCTTACTTCTCTCTTCCTCCTGTCTTCTGCTCATCTTCTATTTCCCAAAAAGAGGTGTTCCCTCACTAAAATGCAGCCCTATCATTCCCCCTCTTCAGTGTCTTCTTCACCTGTCGTTTCCTGACACTACTGGCTGAGCTGACTGCTTTCATTGCTACCACTGAGATGTGAGCTCCAGAGAGGTAGGGAATCTGTCTTGATACTACAATACTCCAATGCTGCAGTACCTGGCACAGAGATCAGAAACCGCTGAACTGATTACAAACAAAACAAAAACAAAAAGCTAGGCTCAGACTGGAACTCGAGCCACCTTTCTCTAGACGTTCTTTCCGCTCCCGAGCAGAGCCAGAGCTAGGGGGACTTCACTGACCTTAACTGTGCAGATCAGCACGCGGCCGGGTGCCACCATGTTGAGGAACAGCACCATGGCCTCATCCTCGTGAGGAGAGTATGTGTCAAACACACGCTTTGCCATCACGTGGCCCTGGCAGGAGCAAAACCTCTTATGAGACGGGGTCACCAGCAAGGCGAGTCCAGCTTCGGCCCTCGGGCTCTCCCATCCTTAAGCTCACCGTGGCCTGGTTGAGGACGATGACATGGATGCCTCGGCCCTGCTCCCGGGCCTCATCCTCGAGCACCTACACAGCGGCAGAAACAGAATCCAGCTATTCACCCTAGCGCTCACGGTGACTCCATCTTAGGAACATGAACCACAGCAGCCTGGTAAATTATCACTGTCTACAGTACTAACTCAGACTGAAGGCTGCTCTCCCAAAAAGCTCCCATGGTACCCTATCAGAAAAGGTTTCATCGCTTTACCATCCACCTTTTAACACTTCTCTGGTACCAAGAGCCCTGGACTGTCTCTGCTTAACTGCGCAGATCTCCTAACCCTCTACCAGTGAGTCTCTCTAGGAAGGGCAAGTCCCATTACCTACAGAACCCCAGTGGTTGGCCCAAGGCTGAAGCCAAAGTGATTAGGAAGTGGTTACATAATAAGTAAATAAGGGAGTTAGCTGCCCGCTAATGCCCCTGATCACTGCCAAGCCTTCGCCACACAGACACTTCATAGACCATTTACTCAATCCTAACAAGTCCAAGCCAATGGGCAGAGGGCAGCGATTCCCACTGTGCTCTGAATGGACTGAAGACACTGGTCCAACTCACCGTGGTGCCATCCACCGCCACATACACTTTGCTTCTACTGGAGTACACTTCCACATCCAGCACCCGTCGGGGACTGCTGCCTCTGCGCCGAGGGGACTCCAGACGTCCTAGGCCCTCATCTGGAGAGGGAATTGTAACAGGTGTGGGTGATGACTCACTAGCAGAGTCACACGCTGTGGGATGTGCACACCATTCCTGCCGCGAGACCCCAGGTCTCCCCCCCACCTCACCCCACCCTCAGCCGGCCCCCACCATAGTCTTGGTCTGGTTCTGGGTCTTCATTGGCCTCGCTGATTGCTCTCCGAGTGTCCAGGATCAACTTGATGTTGACAATGACAGTCACCAGCAGGAAAAGCACAGCCCCTGTCTGAGTAGAAAAATGGGGGTGACTGCGGCCAGCCCCCTCCAGATCACAGGGGCCTTCTGAAAGTGTGACCTTGGCTGGAGAGGACACAGGGACCCGTCTCTCCTCTTTCTGGTTCCCAATCGGGACACGGATTTGTGGCCATCTCCCAGAGAACGTCTCCTGGCAGGTCTCCCCCCCATCAACCAGGCCTTTCCTACCCCCCCCTACCCCGTGGTCTTGTATTTTCCCATTTGAGTCCTTGACTTCCTTGGTCCCCTCCATAACTAGTTCCTTGAGATGGATATAGGACCCGAGAACCACGGTGGAGAACCAGAGACACAGAAGAATGTAGGCCACACTGCCTGACAGTTGGGTGTCAGGGGCAAAGCCTGCCTGACCAGACTTCTGGTTTCTGTTGGATGCTGAGGTCAGACTTGGGTTCTGATTCCAGAATCCTGGCTCTAAACCACTGCCTGAGAAGGCCACAACAGACAGAGGTTTCCCCTCCAGGAATTTGCTGCCTCTTCTTGGTAGCCAAGGTAGTTAGTTCCTAGTCTGTTAGAGTAAACTTAGGAAGCCAGCTTTTGGGATACATGGGACCTCATTTACCTGACAGAATCTCCTCAGGGCCCGCTGGTTAGTCAGTTTATACTTCCAGGTAAGGTACCAGCTCCGTTTCTTCCTAGCCCCAAAGGGCTTGATGAGGGGACTGGGCTTCCAGTCATCCATACTGGATTAGGGAGTCACCCCTGTCCTGGCCAGTCCATGACTTCAGGAATCTGAGGGGACTATAGAATCACATAGAGTAAGATGTTTGTCCCAAAGCTTAATGCCTTCTGGAATGACTTCTCTCAGCAAACTGCTGAGCTGTGTGCCCTAGGCAACGTGGCTCAACTTCTCTGGGTCTGGCCAGAAAATTCTTTGGAAGAGTTGGATCACCTGAAAATTCCCTGGGGCTAGAGGAACTGTGTGCAGGATCAGGGCCTCAGCGGCGGAGGCCAGTAACTCAATCAACTCTTAAAGATTCATCAGTCCTTAAAAGGTCCAAATCTCAGTCCTTCCCAGCCCTGGGGTAGAACAGTAACAGCGACCTCCCGCGCCCCAGTCCTCCACCCTCGCCCAATCCCATCTGGCTCAGCTCTGCTCCTCTTTCAGGGCTCAGGGACGCCGGAAGGTTCAGAAGACCCACCCAACCCGCATCACCCTTCTGAGACCCGCACTGGGAGGCACTTACGGCTCAGGGGCCCCGGGCCCCACTCGGGCCGCGCTCGGGCCCGCACAGCTCGGCCCCGCGCGCAGCGGCCTCCGCCTCCTCCATGCCTCTCGCGCCCCGCCCCGCCCCGGCCGGCCCGCCCCGCCGCTTCCGCCGCCGCCGCCGCGGGGTGAGAGGGCGGCGGGCGGCGCTTAGGGCGGCGGCCGCGGCCGGGCGTCTGCAGCGCGAGGGGAGCCGGCGTGCTCTGCCTGTCCTGCAGGGTTGCGGCCGGCACGAGTGGACCTCGGGCGAGAGCACATCCCCGCACCGCGGAGCCGGAGCAAGCGGCTTTCCGGGACCTCGGGCCAGCTCACTGGGCACGCCAGGATCAGAAGGGCTGCAGCTCTGAGGCCTGGCCCAGCCCTGCAAGGCTGTTTCCAGGCCGGGGAGGAGAGGATTAGAAACCTGCTCCGCTACTATTTTGAGCGCTTACGTTAACTCGATTTCATAAACCATGATTAAGAGGCACCGTGACTACCCCATCTTTAAAGAAAACCAAAAATGCTCTTGGTGTGCATGTTGCAGGTAGTGCGGGCGCTCTTTGAAGAGACCAGACCTCAGTCTGATAGACCTGGAGCCGAAGTTAAAGTTGTGGAACACCAGGTGTGCTTAACCACTGAGCCATCTCCAGCCCCTGATTAGTTCTTTTCTCGGGAAACAGGAGCTTACATTATAGCCCTGGCTATCCTGGAACTCTCTATGTAGACCCAGCTGAACTTGAACTCACAGAAATTCACCTGTCTCTGCCTCCTAAGTGCTAGGATTAAAGGAGTGTACAACATGCCCAGCAACACTTTATTTATTTACACTTGATTTTTTTGAGGACTCCCCAAAATGTTGGCATCTTTCAATATAATAGCAGTGTTTGCCAGATTGGAAGTGGTGTTGCATTCCTACAGAGGAGAGAGAAGGGCCATCTGTGTAAGGCAAGCCCACTTTCATAGCAAGATGTTAAGACCCACGGTAGCTCACTCTTGGGTTCCCAGCACTTAGGAACTGAGGAAGGAGGATTGCCATAGATTCAAGGTCAACTTGGTCTACGACATGAGTTCTAGAACTGCCAACTTTATATAAAGTGCAACCTGCTCTGAGAAACAAAAAAAAGTTTTGGTTCTTTTTACAAGTTCTTTATACTGAAATATTCCTTATTTAAACATCAAATAGGCAGGGCGGGAGAGATGGCTCAGTGGTTAAGAACTCTGACTGTAGCCGGGCATGGTGGCACACACCTTTAATCCCAGCACTCAGGAGGCAGAGGCAGGCAGATTTCTGAGTTCGAGGCCAGTCTGGTCTACAAAGTGAGTTCTAGGACAGCCCAGGGCTACACAGAGAAACCCTGTCTTGAAGAAAAAAAAAAAAAACAAAAACACTTTTGATTGCTCTACCAGAGATCCTGAGTTCAATTCCCAGCAATCACATGGTGGCTCACAACCATCTGTAATGAGATCTGATGCTCTCTTCTGGTGTGTCTGAAGATAGTGACAATGACATTGTACTCACATATATAAAATAATTTTTTCCCTTTAATCCCAGCATTCGGGAGGCAGAGGCAGGCGGATTTCTGAATTCGAGGCCAGCCTGGTCTACAGAGTGAGTTCCAGGACAGCCAGGGCTATACAGAAAAACCCTGACTGGAAAAACCAAAATAAATACATAAATAAATAAATCTTTAAAAAAAAAAAAACAAATCAGCAGAAGTTCTCACATTAGTCTCTGACGCTCTTCCGTCCTCAGGTTTACTGTCCATGATGATCTTGTCTTCTCGTGATCCTTTTTAATGTCCAGATTCTCAAACTTGCATGTGCAGTCCTGGATTCCCTCCTGAGCATCAGGCTCTCCTGTGTCTTCCTGCCTGCGGCATCTCTCCACAGGACCCACAATTCCACAGCTACTGACATCACCTCTACCTGCTCTCAGATCCTTGTGGATTCCTTTGCTTAGGAATTATATCAGGCCATTTAGCTGTCTTTTTTCCAGTGATGTCAGTTAAAATCAACTGTCGTGATAGTTGAAATCCTTTGCTTTTTTTGAACAATGCTGAATACCGTTTGAAACAAATGAACTCATCTGTTGCCCCGGTATTTCACTTGTGCCTCAAATGCTCTCCAACCTGCCTTGCAGGTACTTTTGGTTTGGTTTTGAGTTCATCTTGATTCAGAGTTTTTCTCTGCTTCTCCTATCTTCCTTGCTCCTTGAAAAGTCCAGAGTAAGGCTAGATGGTGGTGGCACACACCTTTAATCTCAGCACTTGGGAGGCAGAGGCAGGCAGATCTCTTACTTGGAGGTTAGCATGGTCTACAGAGTGAGTTCTAGGACAACCAGATCTACACAGAGAAACCCTCTTGCAAAAAAATGAAAGAAAACAAAAATCCAGAGCAGTTTTTCTCAAAGGCAAATATTTTGCTAATCTCTGGCTACTAACTTTTTCAGGGGGCCTTCAATCAGGATGTAAAGTGAATAAATAGATTAATGGGAAGAAAACTATAGTTACTTTTCAGTTGCTCTGACAAAATAACATGACCAAGGCAACTTATAAGGAAAAGTATTTAAATCGACGTTCATGGGTTTCAGAAGGTTAGAATGCACAACCACCACAGGGCTTGGGGATGGCATTAGGTGGGCTGGCAGGCAGGCACTGTACTGGACCGCTAGCTGAGAGCTCAAATCTCACCTCCATCCACAAGCACAAAGCAGAGAAAACTAACCCAGAATGGCTTGGGCATTTTGAAACCTCAAGGCCTACCCCCAATGACAAATTTCCTCCAACAAGGTCACACCTCTTAGTCCTTTCCAAACAGTTCCATTAACTGAGAACCAAGCATTCAAATATGTGAGCCTATGGAGACCATTCTCATTGAAACCACCACACACCATGGGTCAAGTAATGCAAAGGAGAGCTAAGGTAGGATGGTGCACACTTGTGATCTCAACACTTGGAATAGGCAGGATCAGAAGTGCTAGGCCTAACTGGCGAGATGGCTCAGAAGTTAAGAGCACTGACTGCCCTTCTGAAGGTCCTGAGTTCAAATCCCAGCAACCACCTGTAATGAGATCTGATGCCCTCTTCTGATGTTAGCATCTGTGTCTTCTGTGTTCTGAAGACAGCAACAGTGTAGTTATCTCTAATAATAAATAAATCTTTAAAAACAAAAGCTTTAGGCCATACTCAACTACACAACTGAGGCCAACCTGGGCTATATGAAACTGTGTCTCAGAGGAAAACAAAGTGCATATATTCAAGCCTGAGTCTGAGGCACAAACAGGTAATCCCAGCACTAGGGAGGCAGATGGGCTTCTTAAGTCGAGGCCATCAACAGACCCTGCCTCAAAAGAAAAATCACCCATATATTTATAGGAAATCAGTATATAATATTTTTAAGTCTTTTTTTTTCCTCGTTCTGGTCAACCCTACTTGCTCTAGTCTGCCCCGCTCACTCTGGCCGGCCCGCTCACTCCAGCTGTCCCGTTCAGCCCCGCTCGCTCCAGCCAGCCCCGCTTGCTCCGGTCTCACTCCGGCCGCCCCGCTCGCTCCAGCCTGCTCCCCCCCCCCCCCCCCCCCCCCCCCCCCCCCCCCCCCCCCCCCCCCCCCCCCCCCCCCCCCCCCCCCCCCCCCCCCCCCCCCGTTCAGCCCCACTCGCTCTGGCCAGCCCCTCTCTCTCCGGTCCAAGGATTCATTTATTATACATAAGTACACTATAGCTGACTTCAGACACACCAGAGGAGGGAGTCAGATCTCATTACAGGTGGTTGTAAGCCACCATGTGGTTGCTGGGATTTGAACTCATCACCTTCAGAAGAGCAGTTGGGTGATCTTATCCGCTGAGCCATCTCACCAGCCCCAGTATATAATATTTAAATTTAGAAGGAGTGGTAGAAGATTGTTTAGAATTATGAATGGCTGGATTGGAATGATGGCTTAGCAGATAAGAGCCCACATTGCTCAAATAGGACCTGAGGTCAGTTCCCAAGAGCTATATCAGATGGTTTACAATTGCTAGTAATTCTAATTCTAGGGGATCTGAAACCCAGTTCTGACCTCTGGGGGTCCTTGTACTTACATATATATTTCCATAGAGACACATAAATACATAGATACACATGTAGTAAATTAATAAATAAAAATCTAGAATTATGAGTAGCTAAACACACACACACACATACACACGAACAAACAAAAACCACAAAACAAACCGAAAGTGGTTGCCTTTGGAAAGTAGGCCCAGAGCTTTGAAAGAATAGAGAGAAGAGATATTTTTTCATTGTACATCTTTTTGTAACAGTGAGTTGGAAATACTTGGATTAAAATCCCAAACAGAACAAAACAATTTTTTTCTTGGTCCTTCTTTACCTGTAGAATTAAGCCCAAACAGCTTAGAAATATACCCATGTCACCTAGTGTGGTTCTCCGAGCTATAGCATGGCCATCCCCCTATAGCTTCTTAGAAACGCAGACTCTCAGGCCTGGGGCTGGGGCTGGGGGCGGGGTTGGGGCTGGGGCTGGGGCTGGGGCTGGAGCTGGTTCAGCAGGTAAGAGCACATAAGACTCTTAGAGAGGACCCGAGTTCAGTCCTAGCACCCATGTTACATAGCTCACAACTCTAAGTCCAGCTCCCAGGGATCTTTTGCCCCCCTGTGGCCTCTAGACACTCATGTGTGTACATATCCCCACATGAACATACTTTAAAAATACTTGTAACTAAGACAGAAAATTAATCTTTAAAAATATTTTAATTCCTGGTAAGGCAGCGGCAGGTGGATTCTGTGAGTTTAAAGCTGGTCCATTTTACATAGCAAGTTCTGGGCTATGGACCACGCAGTGAGACCCTCTCTGTAAAAAAAGAAAAGCCAGACTGTTGTGGCATATGATTTTACTTCCAGCAGAGGCAGGACAGCCTGGTCTACAGTAGGTTCTAGGGCTACACAGAAAAACCCTATCTTGGTAAAACAAAATAAAAACGAATGCAGGATCTCAGGCTCTAACTTGCCAGGGTTTTCAGATCACCCATTCTTACAGTCAGTCTTTGGAAGCACCTCTTTTTTTTGTTTTTGTTTTTTGTTTTGTTTTTTGTTTTTTCGAGACAGGGTTTCTCTGTATAGCCCTGGCTGTCCTGGAACTCACTTTGTAGACCAGGCTGGCCTCGAACTCAGAAATCCACCTGCCTCTGCCTCCCGAGTGCTGGGATTAAAGGCGTGCGCCACCACGCCCAGCTAGGAAGCACCTCTTTAGTAAGCCCATGTAAGATGAACATCAAGACGTGTAGATCCCTTCGGTTTTTAATAATGGTTGCTTCTCACTGGCCAGGGGGATTGCCCTCCGATTACTCTTTCAGCTGATTTCTAGATGCTGGGAGGTGTCTGTGAACTGAGTGGCTATATTCTAGCCCCTGTAACAGGCACAGCTCTTGAGCAGAAAGCCTTCCAAAACCTCTGCAGCCATGTTACCTGATTGGGGCTACTTTTCATCCAGCAAATATTTATTAGCTTCCTGCTGTAGGTCTAGTTGGTGCCAACGCAGGGAGAAGGCACTGAGCTTTCTTTCAGGTCTTCAGTTCCAAATCCAGGATCAATTAGTCGAAAGCCTCCAGGGTTACAAGTTGTATGCGCACCACTCGGTACTTCGCTCCCCCTAACTGCGCTGCTTTTCTGAGCGTTACGGCGCCCTCCTCCTGTTCCCCCACCCCACCCCCTCGCACGGGGCGGGCAGGGATCCACGGGTTTCGCTCCGCGTTCTTAGCAGAGAAGGGAGGACCCTTGGGAACCGGACCCTGGTCGTCCAGTCCTGTTCTGGCTTGGGCCCACATGGAGGGGACCGCGGAGTCCCAGACGCCGGACTTGCGAGACGTGGAGGGCAAGGTGGGCAGGAAGACCCCTGAAGGACTGCTCCGCGGGCTTCGAGGCGAGTGTGAGCTGGGAACCTCTGGGGACGTGCTGCTCCCGGGGGCGCCCAGCACCAGCCACGGCCTAGGGGACAAGATCATGGCGCTGAGGATGGAGCTGGTGAGTGTGGGTGCTACAGGCCATGGGGACAGGGATATTTGTAGGGGCAGGCTCAGGTTCCCGGAGTTGGGCTGGAGAAGAGGGTCCTTCTCAGATCAATCCATACATCCTGGGTTGAAAACAGAGTGAAGTGACGTCTCATTATTTGTCTCCCAAGGGTGAATGAAGGGTTGATAGGTCCTGAGAACTGAGAGTAGGAGGCACATCTCTTGGAAGTTTTCCCTGCCCAATAATCGGAAGGAGAGAGGCGAGGGCTAAGTAGCACAAAAAAACTTAGTACAGCGCAAATTCTTCCCATCGGCATCCGGGGTCACCAATTTCTTCAGACCCCACTATAAAGCAACCATTTTCTGCCCCCTTCGCTGGCAAACAGGGGAGGGGGTTTTGTTCTTAAGGCCCCAGGGTATTCATGTCAGAATTCAGGGGAAAAAAATACTTTGGTGAGGTAATACCTGCTGGAAACTGCCTGCACTGGGGCACACTAAAAACCTGTCCTTTTCCTAAGCATCCCGCCATCACCGTGTTCTTATACCTTAATAGAGACATAGTGGCATCACAGGCCGAGTTGGTCCTTCACCTGGGACTCAGTCTCAGACAGAGTCCCAGGGTCTCTGTACCTTCTTGGGGAAAGGGGGAGGAAACAGCCACACCTCCCCACCCCCTTCCCTGGTAGCTGTTGGTCTGGTTTCTGAGCCAAATGGGCAGCCGGGTCCCAGCGGGCTCTCCTGGGGCCCTGGTTCCGGTGAAAGAGATGAATTACACCTGCCACCACTTTGCAGCCAGTTCTGGAGAACTGAGGAATTGCCAGCTACTCATTGGCTCAGGACCAGAAGCCCACACTGACTTAACAAGTCTTCCTGGGGCCCCACTGTGTGCACAACCTGTGTCAAGCAGATCTGGAAGGGTGGAAGGAAGGACATAGGACCTTGAAGGCCAGTCCAGGGCTTTCATTCTATGGTAAGGGAGGCTAAGAGAGTCTCCTAAGCTGAGTGGTCAGAGAGGATCCCTGAGGGCAGGATCCGAATGCCAAGTGTGTATTTGGCTTTGAAGGTTGTATTTGAGTGCCAGATTCTGCTGAGCAGGGCTGTGGCTGTATTCTCCTCTTAAAGAGGACTGGTTTGTCTCTTTGTACAAATGTACAAATTGTTCAAGGCATAGAGAGAGTTTACCTAGTTTGTCCTTTGAAAACTAAGGTGTTTTGTTTTGTTTTGTTTTTGAGATGTGGGCTCATGTAGCTCAGGCTGGCCACAAACTCATATTCCTCTTATCTCTTGAGTGCTGGGATTATGGGCATGTACTACCATACCCTGCTGGAAATTAAATTATACTTAGAATATAAGCCATGTATTAACATCCAGAATGGTACAAGGTGTCTTTCCCCCCCCACCCCCAGACAGGGTTTCTCTGTGTAGTCCTGGCTGTCCTGGAACTTACTCTGTAGAC
>LR754170.1:68833-83470 GCA_902729485.2 Mus minutoides
AGTGAGTTCCAAGACAGCCAGGGCTATACAGAGAAACCCTGTCTCGAAAAACCAAAAAAAAAAAAAAAAAAAAAAGAGTATTTTGCTGGTGTGTATGTGTGTGCACCACATGCATACCTGTCGCCCATGGATGTCAGAAAGAGCATCCAGTCAATTGGAACTGGAGTTATGGATGGTCATGAGGTACTATGTAGGTGCTGGGAACCTAACCTGGTGCTCTGTGGGAACAAGTGCTCTGGACTGCTGAGCCACCTCTCCCAGCCATGCTTCTCCTCGGAGGTGCTGAGATTGAACCTTTCACATACTAGGGGAGTGCTCCACCATCCAGCTGTACCACCGCTGCTATGTGATGTCCCCTCCGTGCTTGGCTTGATACATGGTATTTCATAGATGAAAGAATGAGGTAAGAAGAGGTTAAGTAGTTGCCCAAGGTCACTCAGAAAAGTAAAGTTAAGATTGGAGCCCAGATCATCTGACCACATCCATCATGAAGACTTGCTTTGTGCCAGATACTTTAGGCACACTTCGTGTCATTGAAATGAGAAAAGTTTCAAATGTCCACGGGCTTGCTTCTCATACAGGGAATCCAGAGGCCAGCTTAACCTCTGACTCTCATTCTTTATAAACTTTGAGTGAGTACATTTAACTTCTGATTTCATCTCTTAACTTTTGGTCCATCGGGCCTGGAATTGGAGGTTTCCTATGAATAGTGTAGCAGCAGTGGGGGAAGATCTCCAGTCAGGCTCCTTTCTCCCTCAGGCCAGGATAGCATTGATTTCTTGTACTCTGCTCTACCCTCTGGTTTACTGAAGCACAAGGGTAGGGCAGGAGGTCTGAGGCCAGGAAGGCAGAGTTGACCCAAGCTCTCTGATATCCTTTGGGTGGCCCTCGCCCTGCTCTCCTTGTGTAGGAGCAGACGCTTGCCCTTCAGGCTAAGGTCAGCCCAGCTATTGGCTTCCTACTCTTGCTTTGTTTCCCTAGTCAGTAAAGAGCCAGATTCTGAGCTGTGTGGGAATGGCAAACAATGGCAATCTCTCAGTCCACCCAAAGAGCTGTTGCTATGAGAAGCCACCTCCACAGAGCAGTTTGTGAGAACGCATTAGGCAAGGAATGGAGGAAAGGCATAGGTTCAAATCTTCTCTTTGCTTCTGATTTGTTTGTTGTCTTGAGGAGGGCCCTGTGGTGGAGGAAATAAGGGGATAACTATGGAACTAGACACCTGTTAAGAGCTTTTATTTTAGTGACAATGTTTAATGCCAGCAGTCAGTTACCATGGCTTTAGAAATTGGTCTTCAGGCTTTTAACCTGAGGCCTGATTTGGGTTGAGCACAGAGGGAGCCCTGCTGTGAACACCTGGGCTGGGCAGAGTCTGATCTACCTATGGGGAAGAGAAGGAGCCTCCAGGGAAAAGCATTGGCTGGCCTCTATTTATCTTCTGCTCTGTTTCCAAAGAGATGGCATGAAATGAGTGTTTCTTTTTCTATCGAGAAAGCCTCCTGCTTCTATTCTGGGAGGTGATGCTGTCACAGTTAGGGAATCCCACTGTTGCAGGATTAAAGAATCTGGTGCTCAGATTGGTTTCCTAAGCAACACAGTACAACTCAGCCTCTTGAGTCTTGGGGACCAACAGAGAGATCAGATAATGAAGGGGAAAGAATCGCAAAATTGAACTAAAGGTATTTTATGCAACCTTAGGCAGAGAACCTCCAATGCGTTGGGCAGGGACTGCTCTCAGGGTTAGGGAAGGAAGAGACAGACTGAGGCTTGTTCAGGAAGAGAAATGCTGTTGGGGGCTAGGGATGTGCTCAGATGTTGAGTGCTTGCCTTTCATACTGAAAGCCCTGAGTTGACTCCTCAGCACTACATAAAACTGGGTGTGGCAGGGCACAGCCGTAATCCCAGTGCTTTGGAGGTTAGGCAGCAGAATCAGAAGTTCAAGAAAAAAATGCTGGAATGAGGGCCTGCCTCCCAGAAGAGATGACCCGGAGTGATGTGGTGTCAGATGTTTGCCATTTAGAACGGAGGAGGGTCCATCCTTTGGTTGGAATGTTTCTCTCCACTGTCTGTCAAGGCCAGCCTAACCAGCCTTAGCTCACGTCTCTCATCTGGGTTTGGACTGTGGCCCTCCAGGTGGGTACAATCCTCTGGAGCAGCTGTTTTCTCTACCCTTTGTCACATGGAACTTAAAAATTATAGATATTTTGTTTGTTTTGCCTGTTTATATATACATGTATATGATTTGGGCCTGCAGAGGTCATAAGAGGGCATAATTTCTCCTGGAACTGGAGTTGAGGATTGTTATGAGACATTATGCGGGGGGCTGGGGACTGACCTCAGGTCTTCAAGAACAGCAAGTGAAGTCAGGCACTGCATTGCGGCATACACTTTTAATCATATGGGAGGCAAAGGCAGGTGCCCTTTCCTGCTAAGTCACCTTGCTGGCCCTCTAAGTCCTTTTAAAAAATATCTTCTATTGTTGTCTAGAATGACCTTGAATTTGCAATCTTGCCTCTACCTCTTCAGTAGCTGGGATTATAAACTTGTGCCACCAGGCCCATTTCTATATGAATTGGTTGATTTGGTTGAAATTGAAACTAAATCTAAACTTAAAAGCAATAATGTACCAGGTATAATGGTGTGCTCCTTTAATCCCAGGACTCAGAGAAGACAAGGGCAAACAGATCTCTGTGAGTTTGAGGCCACCCTGGCATACATAGTGAGTTCCAGGCCAGCCAGGGGGACACAGTGAGACCTATCTCAAAAACAACAACAAACGTAGCAGGATCTTGATTTGCAGTGAGATGACTCAAGTTAGAGAGATGGACAAGGGCCACAGTGGGACAGGCTTGGGAAAGAATGCAGCTACGGATGTGTGTAGACTTCATTCTCAGAGCACGGCAAAGCACAGGAACAGCTTCAGACTTGTGCTTAAGAAAGGTTAGCTCAGTACACTTGCGAGCTGGAGGGATCCTGGAGATTACACTGTGATCATTACTCTTACTTCCAGGAGACTAAATGGAGACCACTGGCCCCAAACCCCAAGGGTTGGGATTCTGACCCAGAGCTTTGCCTGGTTACCCAGTCTTCAGGGAACAGGGAATCAGAGGGAATCAGGCTAGCACTCACTTGACTCCTCAGCTCCCACCTTCTTTTGGCCCAGACTGCTTCCCAGCTAACACCTTAGGAGCTATCCTTTGGTTTCTAAGTCCTATTGGTGGGTCTGGATTGGTCTAATAGTTTACCTTGAATAGAAGGTGTGAAGCCCAGTGTCTGTTTCCTATCTCTGTGCAGAGACAGCATGGCCATAGCAATCCTTCCAAGGGAAAACATTTATTTGGATCAGCTTAGAGTTGAGAGGTTTGAAACATGGCATGCAGGCAGGCATGGTGCTGGAGGACTCCACATCTTGATCCTCAGGCTGGAGAAGGAAGGAGACTGAGAAACACTGGGTATAACTTGAGGAGACTTCAAAACCCACCCACTAGTAACACACTTCCTCCAACAGAGCCACACCTACTCCAACAAGGCCACCCTCCTTATAGTGCCACTCTCTATGGGCCAAGCATTTAAACACTTGAGTCTATGGGGGGGGGGCATTCCTCTTCAAACCACCACACCCAGTCAGAATGGATTTTGGATTTGTGTGTGTGTGTGTGTGTGTGTGTGTGTGTGTGTGTGTACTCTATCTGCATGTACACCTACATGCTAGAAGAGGACATCAGAACTCATTATAGATGGTTGTTAGCCACTATGTGGTTGCTGGGAATTGAACTCAGTACTTCAGGAAGAGCAGTCAGTGCTCTTAACCACTGAGCCATCTCTCCAGCCCACTAGTTCTGTTTTTTAAAAGCAACCAAAATTCTCACGGCAGGAACCAAACTCCAGTCCTCATGAGAAGCACCAGCCATCTCTTAACCCCCTGGCCTCAAACTCTTGACTCCCACCTCAGCCTGTTTGCTTGCTTGATTTTTTTTTAAATGTTTCAATTCCCTCTCTACCAACAATTGCTTTTTTTTTTCTCCTTCTCTCACTTGCTACAGCCCAAAGGTTGTTTTTTTTTTTTTTAATTTGTTTTTCATTATGGGTGGTTGTGAGCCACCATGTGGTTGCTGGGATTTGAACTCATCACCTTCGGAAGAGCAGTCGGGTGCTCTAACCCGCTGAGCCATCTCACCAGCCCGGCATTGAACTTCTGATCCTCTTCCTTCCCCCTCCAGAGTGCCTGGATTACAAGTGGGCATCACTTGTTTATCCAGTTTATCCTAAGTTTATCCAGTGCTAGGAATAGAACCCAGGGCCTAGTGCATGCTAGGCAAGTGTTCCTCCCACTGAGCTACATACAAACTCCCTAGCCTCATATTTTAATATTTAACACCTACAAAGACTCCCTGTAGAAAGTGCACACCTGATAGCATTACAAAATCCTTGCTTTTATGCTGTAAAGTGAATGATTTAGCCTTGTTTTTCTTTTTCTTTTTTTTTTTGGTTTTTCGAGACAGGGTTTCTCTGTATAGCCCTGACTGTCCTGGAGCTCACTCTGTAGACCAGGCTGGCCCCAAACTCAGAAATCCTCCTGCCTCTGCCTCCCGAGTGCTGGGATTAAAGGCGTGCGCCACCACTGTTGGCTAGCATTGTTTTTCAATCAAGGAAACTGAGGCTCAAAGAAAATACGATAGCTACTTAAAATCGGGTAGCTAATCAATGGGAAAGTTTTGTTGGTAGTGGGTTTTTTTTGTTTGTTTGTTTGTTTTGTTTTTTGAGTTAGGGCTTCTCTGCTTAAGCTCTGTAGACCAGGCTGGCCCCAAACTCAAGAGATCCGACTGCCTTTGCTCCCAAGTGCTGGGATTAAGGCATGCACCACTGCGTGGTTGGGAAATTGCTTTTTTGTCTGGTGCAAGGCATGATGGAACCCAGGATTTCACACATGCTAAGGAGGCAAGTTGATCTCCAACCTAGCTTGATCTGAAAATTTAAACAGGAGTCTCTTTGCTCTAAACCCCATATCTCTTTCCGTGCTTTTTAAAGTGAAGTGTAGCTGGCCGAATTGCAAGATTAGGAAAACACCTGGGAAACTCAGCCTGAAACGGAACTAACCTCTTTTCTCTCTTTCTCAGGCTTACCTGCGAGCTATCGACGTGAAGATCCTGCAGCAGCTGGTGACCTTGAACGAGGGTATTGAGGCAGTGCGCTGGCTGCTGGAGGAGCGGGGTACACTGACCAGCCATTGCAGCAGCCTCACCAGCAGCCAGTACAGTCTGACAGGGGGAAGCCCAGGACGCTCAAGGCGGGGCAGCTGGGACAGCCTGCCAGACACCAGTTCAACTGACCGGCTGGACAGTGTATCTATTGGCAGTTTCTTGGACACTGTGACCCCCAGAGAGCTGGATGAACAAGGACTCCCTGGGCCTTCCTGTCCTGAGATTGACTGGGCAAAGGTTATCCCCAGTGAGGACAGGGCCAGGACTGAGGTGGACATGACATCCACCAAGCTAGGGAGCTTAGCAGCCACATGGAAGCTCCCAGGGGATGGGCTCCAGTGTGGACCACCTGAGCCAGCAGAGGATGACAGTGCTAAGCAGGGCTTTGAAGCTCATTGGTACTGGGGACAGTGCCAGGATGATGTGACCTTCTTGTAAAAACTTTCCTACCCATTTGTACTTTGTAGCTCTTTCAACTTTTGGCCCAAGTCTCCCTCAATTTTTCCTCCACCTCCAACTAGACAGAGGCTGTACTACAATTGGTTACCATGGAAGCCTGGCTTATCTCTCTGGTTCCTGGGGAGCCTCTGCATTTATCCCTCAATTATTGGGTCCCTAGAGCTATTTCCATAGAGATATTGACTCTAGAGGCCTGGCCTGTGGCTCCTGTTGTAAGGGTGTCTCCATGTCCCTCCCCAGTGAGGTGAATTTTATGGAACGTAGGGCCTCTAGGAGATCACTGAAGAAGAGATGGGGGATAATCACCTCATTCAAAGCCTAGGAGCCAGGATGCCTCTTACAAAACAGTGGAGACTGACCCTGTCAGATGCGCAAACCTCTGTGGACTGGCCCTCCTAGATACCTTTGGAGTTGGGAGACCAATCCTTTCATGTCTGCTGAGTGACGTCATTGCCTGTCATGATACATGAAGTGCTTCCTCTATACTAGTCCTGGTGGGTGTGGCACTAAATGTCTCTGCCACTGCCTCCTGTGATAGGGAACATATCGTTTTTCCTGGGAAATGTGTGTGCTGCTTTTCTCAAGTTCTTACTTTTCAAGCATGGCGTTTTCATGTTGTAACCACGGATTTCACTACTATGGCTACATCCCTGTCCAGGGCTGTAAGGATATACTCTTAGTAAGAAACTCAGAGGCCTCCACCTAGGCTCCCCAATCTGCTTGGCTCATTTACTGCAGACTCTTGTCTGGCCCTGGGCTGCCCTCATCCCTGATTCCTGCCTCCAGATCTGTCAGCCAGGAGTTTAGTCTGTTTCTTCACACATTCTCAGTTTCCTTTTTAGGCCTCTTGGAGTTTTTGTTTTGTTTTGTTTTTGGAGACAGGGCTTTTCTGTGTATTCCAGGCTGTCCTGGAACTCAGTCTGTAGATTAGGCTAGCCTCGAACTCAGAGATCTGGCTACCTCAGCCTCCTGAGTGCTGGGGTTAAGTGTGTGCCACTGGCGCCCAGCTAGACCTCTGCATTTTTGTCTCTTATGCCACTGTTGCTTGGGAATAGGAGAGTGAAGGTCTCAGGGTTCTGGGGACACTCTTGGATAGTGAGCCATCTTGTCACCTCTGACCCTGTGCTTGCTTACTGTTTCTCCCATTCTGGCCAGCCTTCCACAATTTGGTCACAAGGATGCTTGCCTGAAGTTGAGACACAAGGAATCCCTTTGTCTGAGCTACAGTGTGGGAGTGTAGCAGGAAAACACAGAGGCCCTTTAGTCCATGGGCCTCATTAAGGAGAAGAGACTATGCAAAGTCCTTCTTTAGGACAAACCCATCACTCCTGGACTTAATGGATAATCAGGACTGGCTCTAGGATTGGGTCCCAAGGCCCTGGCTAATTATACCAGAGAAGAAATTCAGAGAAATTGCTATTTTGGGGATCAGGCCTACAGAAAGGGGATTGGGGTATGGGCAGAGTAGGAGACAAAGGATGTGGTTAATACCTGGACAAATAAGCAAGGTATGTAGGTGTATGCATTTCATCTGAACACTCAGGAGGCAGAATTGGGTGGATCCCCATGAGTTCCAGGCCAGCCAAGATAATACATAGTGAGACCCAGTCTCAAAAACAATCAAAGAAACCAGAATGACTTCTTGGTGACTAACCCGTTGAGTCCCAGGTAACTGCCCTGTCTTCCCCATCTCATGTTGGGGGAGGTAGCCAAGTTGACTACTCTCCTGTCTCCAAGCTCCAATGCCTCAATAGTTGTTTTGCAACCACCAAATCCAACAGCACTACAGCCTCTGGCTCTTTAAAGACCCTCTCCCCCCCTGCCTCAAAGTGGTCACATTTCAAAGTGACTTCAGCCTCTTCTCTGCTGTTGCTGGATCTCCTTACTGTGCCCATAGCTCTGGGGTTCAGACTCATCCTTCCTATGGGCACCCATTATCTGTGGCATTCAACCTCCCCTTACTGTGCCCATAACTCTGGGACCCCTGCTTTCTTGCCCTCAGACTGGAATTTTGAGTGTTGTATCCCAGTTCATACTCTGAGTTGATCTATAGTGCTCCCTTCCTCTTTGAAGCTATTGCATTCCATTTTTTTTTTTTTTTTTTTTTGAGGCTCATTTCTTCAGCTTTAAACTGAGCTGAAGAGATTGCCTGCCCCCTTGTGGCCACTATGCAATGTTGTGTGAGTTGCTGAGTGAAATCTCCAAGTTTAAATGTAACTCACTCTAACCTTTAAGTAGAGAGGATTAGGCCTAGAGATGGCATAGATTTGTCCAGTTCTACATGTTGTGAAGCTGTAGCAATAGCTATGTTACAGACCTTACTGTCTTTCTGCAAACCCACAGTTCCATCCTTAGACCCACTACCCAGTCAACACCCCAAAGCCCAAAGGATTTGAAAACTATTTTCCTCATTGTAAGATTTGAGTCCTATATGGGTATAGTGACACACACCTGGCCTGTAATCCCAGCACTGAATACAGATCAGGAGTTCAGAGTCATCTTCAACTAGATAGCAAGTTCAAGCCAGCCTGACTGTATTGACTATATTGTCTCTGTCTCTCTATCTCACACACACAACACACAACACACACACACACACACACACACACACACACACACACACACACACACACACACCCTACCCCTAAAGAGTCAATTGAGTCTTTAGAGGTGAGGACAGGGATTCCAACCTGACTAGGTAAAGGGCATGCTTGTCTGGACATCAGGCAAGCCCAGAACAGTAACTTTTTTTCTCGGGAAGAAAGGTGAGATGGTTCAGGAATGGGGGAGAAGTTAGCACTCTGGAGCTGGAGCTTAGAAGCTGGGTTGGGTGAAATTAGGAAAACCAAGTTGATCTTGTAAAGGTAAAAGTGCACCACAGTTCTAAAATGATTTCAAAGTGTTGACAAGAGATATGCGTGAGTGATTTTGAGATTCCAGTGTTTTGAGACAGGATCTCACTACATAGCACTGGCTGTCCTAGAACTCAACATTGTAGGCCAGGCTGGCTTCAAACTCACAAAGATCTGCCAGCCTCTGCCTACCAAATGCTGGGATTAGAGGTGTGTACCATTGTATCCAGAGTTGTAATTGTCTTTAAAGTTGGTTTTATCAGAAAGCATCTATATTGTAGTCAGTGTTGGCATAGCACTCACTATGTAGTTCAGTCTTGTCTGGAACACATGGGCAATCCTCCTGCCTCAGCTTTCTGAGTGCTGGAATTACAAGTGTGAACCACCTCACTTGGCTTCTTTGAGTATCCTGTCTTAATTTTAGACTTCATCATGAGGAGTCCATGAGCAGATGTATCCCTAGTCCATCCTAGCTGCCTCTAAACTGCCTGGTTGAGTCCTGGGTGTCCTGTTAGCATGAATCTTTAGGATTTATAGGTAGGAGCTGTTTGCAAGCTCAGCAAAGTATGGAGAGGTTAGAGATGCAGAGAGACAAGAGAGATGAAAACAGGATGAAGTCTGAGCAGAGGAAGCACACTGCTCTCCACATATGTTGGGGTCTTCCTCACAACTCATAATTCCAAGATGGTAGCTTTGGAAACAGGACCTGGGAGGGGTAAAATGGGTCTGGCCACCCTGATTTCATCTTTCCAGGCAACATGAGACTGTGAGAGAGGTCAGGTGTTAGGGTGTGTAGTTGGTAGAAGTGGGGAGTCACCGATGGTGGTTGAATGGAAGCTTAGTGGTAGTTCCAGTTAGAAATATTTGGGGTTACAGTGAACACGAGCTCATTGTGGGTACGGTGCCAGGTACAGGCTGAGTATTCAATTATACATGCTCAAAGAATACTGTGTATACAACCACAGGAAATGTAAGATATAAAAAGAATATTAACCTGGTTTATACATTAAGCATTTAAAAACATTAATTCTTAATCCTATAAACAGTGCATTGTTACCAACATATTGTTGCTTAGAAATCTGCTAATTTCAAACAGGTAACAAATAAGCCATAATAGGAGGAACTCAATGTGACTGCAAGGCCTTCCAGGAAACCTATGGCTTCTCGCTTCCTCCCCGCTCAGCCACTCTTCCTTATTCTCTTAGGAGAACAAGCAGTGTATCAATTTGTTGTTGCTGATGTAATGAATTACTATAAATTTAGTGGCTTAAAAACCAGTTAGGCTGGGCATGCTAGCACATGCTGGCAATCCCCGCTCTCAGGAGGCTGGGGCAGGCAGGTTGCAAGTTTTAGGCTGGCCTCAGAAAAGGATTCAGACTTGGGAGAAAATCCTTAGGGTTTTTAAAACCCGTAGCCCTGTGACCAAGGGTTTCTGCAAGCTGGGTTCTTGGCAGGAGTTTCCAGTACCACTGTGTGTGCCTGTTCCTCCAGGCAGAGGTAATTACACTCCCAGCAGACTAACCTGGGTCCCCCTGGGAAGCAGACATGTCTCCTTTTTAATTTTTTTTTTTTATTCCCTAGTGGTTAATTATCATTGATACTAGACTCATTTTTTTTTTTTAGTTCCTGATCCTTAGTCTCAGTCTTCTCTTGGACAGAGGTATTCACTCAAACATGTCAATATATGTTCAGAAACCTATCTTTAATCTGTGTATGCGTATGTGTTTGTGCCCATGTGTATGGATATATGATTGTGTGCTTTTATGTGTCTTAAAGTGTATAGACGGCTATTTGATGAGTTGTCCCCATGTCAGTGACAACACAGTGGAAGGCTTGTTTTTCACTCATTCCACAGAGCACAGTATTCCTGGGCACCATCCTCTCTTGCACATGGCAGGCTCCAGCCTCCTCATTTCAGATGTGATAGCCATAAACTTTCCTACCAACTTTTCACCAAGTTGCTTTACTGTCCACCAATGATCCTTTTATTTCACTGAGATTATGAAAATATGATTTTCTGGCACTATTAGTACCCTTTCATTTATAAGTCTAATTCTGTACAGAAAAACTTCACACCTCGGGGGACCATTTAGATAATATGAAAATAAAGTTCATACCAGTGATAAGTGACAAGTGCTTAAGTGTCTTCCATGCCCCTCCCCCTTTTCTCTTGATAGTCTCACACTGGCCTTCAACTCACTATGTAGCTAAGGCTGACCTTGAACTCCTGATCTTCCTGCCTCCATCTTCTAACTACTGAGATTATAGGTCTACATCACTATACCTAGCTTTACAGAAATAAACTAAACCCAAACAGGGTCTCCCTTTGTAGTTCAGGTTAGCCTGGCACTCAGGGATCCTCCAGCCTCAGCTTCCTGAGAGTCCATGTGTTTGCTACCATGCCTGGTTTTCCATATCACTTTTGAAGTAGTAATTGCGTTCCATGCTTTTGTTCTGGTTTATTTTCTTTAAACTTACTGGTATGAATCTATAGTCATTGTAAATGTGATGTCTTTCAATTATGCAGGGTTTTTCTTTCTTTTTTTTTTTTTTTTTAAAGATTTATTTTATTTTATTATATGTAAGTACACTGTAGCTGTCCTCAGGCACTCCAGAAGAGGGAGCCAGATCTTGTTACGGATGGTTGTGAGCCACACCGTGGTTGCTGGGATTTGAACTTATCACCTTCGGAAGAGCAGTCGGGTGCTCTTACCCACTGAGCCATCTCACCAGCCCGGGTTTTTCTTTTTTTGGTTTGTTTTAAATATATAAAATATAAAACATGGGGGAGCAGAAGAGACAGCTCAGTGGTTAAGAGTGCTTGATGCTCTTCCAGAAGACCCAGGTTTGGTTCTTTGCACACACATGATCACTTGTAACTCCAGTTTCAGGGGGTCGGATGCCTGCACTCATCTGCACTTACATGCTCACACACCTACACATAACTAACAATAATAAAAAATTTAAAAATTATTTTATGTGTATGTGTGCACATACGTGTCTGTATGTCAGTGCAACATGTGTACACAGGTGGGCATGGTGGCTATAAAAAAAAACAAAACGGTATTAGATGTCCTGGAACTGTAGCTACAGGTTGTAAGCTCTCCCATGTGGGTCCTGGGAACTGATCTCTGGTCCTCTGATAAAAGCAATAAGTGCTCTTAACCACTGAACTATCTTTCCAGCCTTAAAAAAACAAGTCAAACATGGGACTGGGGATATAGCTCCAGTGTAAGGTGGAGTGCATTTCTGGCATGCACGAGCCCTAGGGTAAATCTACAGAACAGTGAAGTGATTAAAGCCTGGTATAGTGGTGTACTCTGAAATCATGGCATTTGGGAGACAGAGGCAGAAAGATGAGAAGTTCAAAGTCATCTTTGGCTATATAGTGAGTTTGAGGTCAGCTTGGGTTCCATGAGACTGTCTGGAGAAATAAAAATAATCAAGAAAAAGTAAAGAAAGTAGAGTACTGAATACTTATACACTTACCAAGCAACTTTCTTTTTCTTTTTATGAAGACCTTAGTTTATGACGTTTCTCAGGGTGGGGGTGCACCTGCCATCATGCCCAGGAGCTCCAAAGGACAAAATCTAGGAGTTGGTTTTCTCTTCCCACCATGTGGGTCCTGGGATTGGAACTCAGCCACGGTTAAAGGCAAGTACCTTTCCCTACTGCACTATCTCACCTACCCCGTAGACCTGGGTTTAATCCTTAGATATACATAAAAGAGTGAGGTCTGGTGGCTAACACTAAGGGAAGGTCAAACAGGCAAGCCTATGAGGCTCATGGGCCAGTCTAACTAGCGTACTTGGTGAGTTCTAGGCCAATGAGACCCTATTTCAAAACACAAGGGAGGCAATGTTGTCCTCTGCTTCCCAGACACCTGTACACACACACACACATGCCTACACAGCTACACATATATGTGCACCTGCACACACACACAAGAACATTCAAAACCCAGTACTGAAAAAGAAACAAGGCTGGGCGGTGGTGGAGCCTGCTTTAATCCTAGTACATAGGAGGCACAGAGACAGGGTGATCTCAAGAGTTCAAGATCAGCCTCGTCTACAAGGAGAAACCCTTATTGAAAAACAGTAACAAGGGAGCTAGAGAGATGGCTCAGTGGTTAAGAGTGCTGACTGTTCTTCTGAAGGTCCTGAGTTCAAATCCCAGCAACCACATGGTGGCTCACAACCATCCATAATGAGATCTAATGCTCTCTTCTATGGTGTCTAAAGACAGCACTAGAGCAACTGGGGCTGGAGTGAGAGCTGGAAAGTTGGCTCAGTGGTTAAGAGCATTGATTGCTTTTCCAGAAGTCTTGAGTTCAATTCCCAGCAACTGCATGGTGGCTCTCAACCATCAGATCAAATGCCCTCTTCTGGTGTGTCTGACAAAACAGCTACAGTGTACTTACATATAATAAATAAATCTTCAAAAGAAAAAAGAACAACAACAATAACAAAACAAAAAAAGTAAAAGCAAGATATCAGGCAGGTAAAGAGAAATGTTGCTAAGCCCAAGTCTGATCTCCAGGACCCACACAGTGCAAGGAGGTTTGGAATGTGGTAGGGATTGGGGGAAAGGGAGACACCACACAGATTACCAGAAACTAAAGAGTTATTTTTATTTTTTCAAATTATTTTATGTGCGTTTTCCCTGTCTGTCTGTCTGTCTGTCTGTCCCTGCAGAGGCCAGAAAGCTCGATACCTTGGAACTTAGTTGCCATGTGGTTGCTGGGAATCACACTAAGGTCCTCTGCAGGAGCAGCCAGTGTTCTTAAGCAGCCGCTGAGGATTTATTTGAAGGGTTATTAATACTGATGAACCAGCCTGCCTCCATCTTAGGCTTTACAGCCAGATTATAGTAAAGACAAACTAGGTTCATTCCTGTTTATGATTAAATCTCTATTTCTCAAGAATTGGGCTATGCCCAACCCGTAACCATAACTACAAATGGTCTGTACCGCCTGTTCCAGGAAATAGCAACATGTCTTTGTTTCAAAAAGTTATTATAACTATCTTGCGGCCCTATCTTTGTTTCAAAAGGTTGTTATGACTACCTTTTATGACCACTTTGCAACCATGTCTTTATTTCAGGATATTGTTATGAGTAACTTGTTATACTTATGTTATTTTCCTGTAGCTCCACCTATTTTGCCTGCCAAATCCCCCATTTGGATAAAAGCTTTGTGTTTCCCACTTCTAAGACTGAGCTCTTGAACCCTACCTTTTAGGAAGAGACAGCCTTGTTTTTAAAATTATTAGTTATGAATCTAGATTCATAAAATTAGTATGGCAGCAGTTATTCATTAATCAGTTATTCCCCAATAACCACACAGAGAGTAAGATTTATTAAAATTGCCTTGAGCCTTTAATCACAGCACTTGGGAGGCAGAGGCAGGCGGATTTCTGAGTTTGGGGCCAGCCTGGTCTACAGAGTGAGTTCCAGGACAGCCAGGGCTACACAGAGAAATCCTGTCTCAAAAAACAAAACAAACAACAACAACAACAACAAAAGAATGTTAGCATCTGTCTTAGTCAGGGTTTCTATTCCTGCACAAACATCATGACCAAGAAGCAAGTTGGGGAGGAAAGGGTTTATTTGGCTTACACTTCCATACTGCTGTTCATCACCAAGGAAGTCAGGACTGGAACTCAAGCAGGTCAGAAAGCAGGAGCTGATGCAGAAACCACGGAGGAATGTTCTTTACTGGCTTGCTTCTCCTGGCTTGCTCAGCCTGCTCTCTTATAGAACCCAAGACTGCCAGTCCAGAGATGGTCCCACCCACAATTGAGAAAATGCCTCACAGCTAGATCTCATGGAGGCATTTCCCCAACTGAAGCTCCTTTCTCTGTGATAACTCCAGCTGTGTCAAGTTGACACAAACCTAGCCAGTACAGCATCTAAACTCTCCTCAGGCCTTCTCACCTCACAGATACTGACAAGCCCCCTAGTGGGACATTGCTTTTAAGGCCCATGACTAGATAAATAAAGATAATGAATTTTCAAGATGACTGGTTGCTTCTTCATCCTCCTGACAAAAGTGTAGCATCTGAGAACAAAGGCTCAGCAGAGTTTTCCTCTAACTGTAAGGCCCCTTGCTTGTGTGGGTCTATCAAATT
>LR750543.1:7559-39034 GCA_902729485.2 Mus minutoides
TGTGTGTGTGTGTGTGTGTGTGTGTGTACTTAGAAAATGGGGGAATTCTTGGTAAGCTAGCTAGTAGATTAACTTAACTGCAATCTTTGTATTAAAAAAGAGACCCAATTTCAGCAAAAAGAGAGGAGATGAAGTAATGAAAACACTTGCTGTCACCATCTGTCCTCCACATGCATGCACACATGTGAACATTCACTTATACACAAGTGCAGCCACACACATGTAAACATACACATATACAAACAAACATAGGACTCAAAAAGAAGAAGAAAGAAGGAGAAGGAGGAAGAGGGGGAAGAAGAGGGAAAGGAGGAGGAAGAGGGGGAAGAAGAGGGAAAGGAGGAAGAGGGAAAGGAAAGGAAGAGGAGGAGGAAGAGGAGAAGGAGGCAGCTGGGTAGACATTGAGAATTACGAGTGAGGGAGTGAGGAGAACAAAGCCCGGGTCCTCTGTGAGTCTGGCCCTTCTCCAGAGGGCTCATGCAGGGCAATATGGTCCCCCTGAGAACATCCTACACCCCTAGACTGAGGAGAATCCACTCTGCTACTGGTGCCTAGATGTGATGGCTTGCTCATTCCTCATCTTATAAATGTAACCAGGCCCCAGACCTTAGTAGGCCCCAGACTTTAGCACAACTGACTCCATGATGGAAGTACCGTTTGGGCTATAAAACTCAGCAAGTAGACAGCACCACTTGCCAAAACTAAAACAAAGACCTAATCCATCAATGTTCTGGAAAAGCCTCAAAATGTACTACCCTTGCTTCATAGATTCTGGAGTTTTGCTTCCGGCTAACTGTTCTTGTTAACTGAAGTATGTCATACCAGAACACACTGCCCCCCACCCCATTAATTTATTTATTCACTTGATCACAGTGCACCCCACCCCGCCTCTCCTCCCTCCCCTGTCCTCTTCACTTCTGGGAAGAGGCAGGTCCTCCCTAGGTACCAATTTACCCTGGCACCCAGAACATAGCTTTTGTGTTTAAAAGATCACCCTGAGAACGGCTTGGGGCTAGCTACACTGGGGTCTCAAACTCTCCGTGGAGTCACTGACTGACTAATAGAGACTTTCTATTGGCTTAACCCCATGTTGGAACAGTCTTCTCTGGTGAATACAACACAATTAGCTAAAGGAGAAGCTAGACCTTCAGGTGTCCCATTCTTTTCCATCTGCCACTACTGCATCTTGGGTACATGCTGTGCCAACAGCCTAGAGACAACCTCAATTAGATGCTTTCTCTAAGGGGTGGCTGCCTAGCAGTTAGCTTTCTCACACAGGCTAGGAACTTATTGACTCAAACTCCTCTGGGTTCTACTCGCTTACAATATCTGACAGGAGCTTCTTGCTCAAGGATTAAAATCACAATAACAGAGCTGACAGGGGACTGCAGAAGAATCTACTTGTTTGTCCTTTAGTATGAAAGTGTTTTAGAATTCAGACTTTCCATTCCAAGGTTTTAAGATATTTGCATGGACACGGTGAGAAATCTTGGGGGAGGTACCCAGGCATTAAAATGAGATTTCCTCCTGTTTTCCACAAAGCCTATACACAGCATGTGAGGAGCATTAGATGGAGCTATTTTCAGGCTTCCTCTGTGGGATCTGTCACATGAAGTCAGATGTGAAATTTATTCAGATTTTTAGAACACCTGGGATCTCAGGGTTTGGGATCAGGGATGCCCAACTGGGATGTGAACAGGCCTAGACATTTAGCCTAAACCAGCAATGGTTCTGAGAGTAAAAGAAAACCTTCATACTCAACCCACAGAACCCCCTTAGAGGGGGTGGCTACAGCTTCTATCCGAGTGCTGGAGAGGCTTGTGCCCTGGTCTCTAGCTCAAGCCTATCTCCCCAGTTTTAGACTTGTTAAACTTCATTATGTTAGGGCAATTAGTTAGCATTTTTTTCTGTTGCTATAATAAAACACAATGATCAACGCAACTTATAGAAGAATAGATTTACTTAGGCTTCCAATCCAGACAGATAAGAGTCCAGGACAGCCGGGTGGCAGAATGACAATGAGCAGCAGACATGGTGGCAAGAACAGGAAGCTGAGTGATCACATCTGGAACCACAAGAACAACATGGAAAGAATGAACTGGAAGAAGCCTAGGACTTTTTTTCCCCCCTTAAAGTCTGGGGGAATTAGTCACATAATTTCCCCCAGTGAGGCTGTACCACTTAAAGCACCTCGAATAGTGGCAATGACTGGCGACCAAGTGTTCAAATGCCAGACAAGCTAGTAATATAAAACATGTATCAGGAGATGTGCCCTGAGAATCACAGGGGAAGAACTGAGCTGAGACCAAGCGGACCCTTGGTTCATAGGTCTGAGATCTGTGAAGAGATAGAGGAAGGGAGATTGTCTAGAGACCCTCAGACTTCAGTGTGCTGAGCGAAGCTGCAGCCTTCCAACTATGCTGACCCACTGGTCTGGTCCTCCTGCTGTCTCCATTGTGAATGTGTGTCAGATCCTGTCAGATCCTGTCAGGTCCCTTTATCAGCAGCATAGAAAGACCAAGTCAGCACTCTTCCTAGAGTTGAGAAGTCCCCATGCAAGGACTAAAACACAAATCTGAGTGTGTTGGGGTTGGCAGGGGGAAGGGAACTGGGTACCAAGACAAAGGTGACCCAGCTATGTCTCCTCTGAAGCCCGGCTGCTGCCCACTGCAGGAGTAATAGAGCCACATAAACAAATGTCCTCCCTAGTTCTGTAGTTCTTGGCTTTGAGAGTCTGTCCTAGTTCCATAGCAAAGCACTATATTGTCCTAAAGCATGACCCCACTCCATGGGAAAAGTTCTAAAGTGAGGACTCCAAAGACACAGACCAGCCTCATGGCTGAAACATGGAACCTGTTAACAGCTTAGTGGCCAACATGACTGAAAAACCTACCCACCTGAGAACCTACCCTGCCTGTCTGTGGAAGCAGCTCTCTCTCACACCCACCCTTCCTTAGTTCTCCAATCATAGGGAATTCTATGAAAAGTCAGGACCCATCTTGGGGCACGTGTCTTATACACATCTTGAAATAGACTTTATGCACTCGAGTTTGAGGAGAAGAAAACAGAAAGAGGGAGACCGTGATGGTTGATATCAACTGACAACTTGAAAGGATTTATAGTCACCCTAGGAACTAACCTCTGGGCATGTTTGTGAAGGCACTCCTGGATTATGTTAGCTGAGATGGGAAGAGGTTCCCTAATGTGACAGCACCTTTCCTGGGCTAGAGGACCACAGTGAATAAAAAGGAGAGAGTTAGTTGGGTGCCAGTGTTCGTGTGTGTGTGTGTGTGTGTGTATACATCTGCATGTATGTGTATATGTATGTGTATATTTATGTATATATGTATATATGTGTGTGTCTGTGTCTGTTCATCTGTGTGTATATGTGTGTATGTGTGTGTGTCTATGTATATGTGTATATGTGTGTATATGTATGTATATATGTGTATATGTGTGTGTGTTCATCTGTGTGTATATGTATGTGTATATGTATGTATATATGGGTATATGTGTGTATATGTGTATCTATGTGTATGTATATGTATGTATATATGTGTATGTGTTCATCTCTGTGTGTGTCTGTGTGTATGTGTATATACACATGTGATTGTGGACACATGTGACCAGATGCCTCCTACTGTGATACCTTCCCCATCATGATGGGCTATATATTCAAACTGTCTGCTAAAGTAACACCTTCCTTTCTAAGGTGATTGTATAGTTTTTTTGTCATAGAGACTACAAAAGCCACTAGTACAGAGGGCCACAAACAGCAAGGTTGCCCTGAAAGCCCAATTCTTTCACTTCCATCTTCTTTGGCACTGGCTATGCTCTGGATCTGAGTGTGCCTCCATTGTGCCTGAGATCTCTGGGGTATCTTCCAAATGCAGACCATTAGACTGAAACTGGACATGTTTCCAGTGATACTTTGCACCTAGGTATGCATGCTGATTTATATCAGGCTAAGGCTTTGAGACCCAAAGGATGCTTAGAGCCCCAGTCATTTACGTGGGTTTCATTCATCCCTAAGAATAAAAGCAACGTGCTACTGAATATTACTATGGAAACATTTCAGATTTAAGGATAGAGTATTTGCATGACTGTTGTAGATGTTCATGAAAATATCACACTGAATGAATGTTACAGAAGGGGAGGGAGGGAATCTCACTTGGCTTGGATGCAATTGCAAGTTTCTACAAGCCTTCTTTTTTGACTTTTTTATTAGATATTTTCTTCATTTATATTTCAAATGCTATCCCCAAGCCCCTTATACCCTCCCCTTGCCCTGCTCCCCAATCTGGCCCTGGCATTCCTCTGTACTGGGGTGTAGTGGCTATTCCTGGTTGTTTACTTGACTATATTTGGAATGAACTACAATCCAGAATTGGAAGGCTCCCCAGTGACCCTAATCTGGATGCTGGAAGATAGAAGTTTCTGACCTGGATCTTGGTATGGAGATCTTGATGCATAGTAGCTATGGATTCCAGAAGATTAAGACAGGGAGATCTCTGAGTTCAAGGTCATCCTGGATTAAAGGTGTGGTGGCACACACCTTTAATCTGGGCTACACCTTCTGCTGGAGACCATATAAGGATTGGGAGAAGGGAGTCGTACTCTCTCTCTTTCGCCTGCCTGCCGTGTGGGACTGAGCAACTGCTAGATCTTCCATTCACAGCTACTACTGAACCATTGTTGGGAATTGGACTGCAGACTGTAAGTCATCAATAAATTCCTTTACTATATAGAGACTATCTATAAGTTCTGTGACTCTAGAGAACTCTAATACATGAGACATAAGATTTTCACAAAACCAAGGGCCTCTCCTCCCACTGATGTCTGCCTAGGGCATCCTCTGCTACATACACAACTAGAGACACAGTTCTGGGGGTACTGATTAGTTCATATTGCTGATCCTCCTATAGGGTTGCAGACCCCTTTAGCTCCTTGGGTATTTTCTCTAGCTCCTTCTTTAGGGGGCCCTGTGTTCTAGCCAATAGATGAATGTGAGCATCCACTTCTATATTTGCCAGGCACTGGCATAGCCTCACAAGAGATAGCTATATCAGGGTCCTGACAGCAAAATCTTTCTGGCATATGCAATAGTGTCTGGGTTTGGTGGCTGTATATGGGATGGATCCCCAGGTGGGGCAGTCTCTGGATGGTCCTTCTTTCCATCTCAGCTCCGAACTTTGTCTCTGTAACTCCTTCCATGGGTATTTTGTTCCCCATTCTAGGAAGGAACAAAGTACCCACCCTTTGGTCTTCCTTCTTCTTGAAATTCAGGTCTTTTAGAAATTGCATCTTGGGTAGTCTAAGTTTCTGGGTTAATACCCACTTAACAGTGAGTGCATATCATGTGTGTTATTTTGTGATTGGGTTACCTCACTCAGGATGATATCCTCCAGATCCATCCATTTGCCTAACAATTTCATAAATTCATTGTTTTTAATTGCTGAGTATTACCCCATTGTGTAAATATACCACACTTTCTGTATCCATTACTCTGTTGAGGGATATCTGGGTTCTTTCCATCTTCTGGCTATTATAAATATGCCTGCTATGAACATAGTGGAGCATGTGTCCTTGTTACCAGTTGAAGCATCTTCTTGGAGAGGTATTGCTGGATCTTCCAGCAGTACTATATACAATTTTCGCTATCTGGTAATCTCTGGTGTTAGATGTTTAGCTGTCTCTGGCTGGAGCTTGTTCCTCCTGTGATTCTTTAGCCTCTATCAGCACTCCTGGGAGACCAACTCTCTCCTGTGCCCTAGTGGTCAGAACACTCTCTGCAGGCAAGCTTTCCTCTTGCAGGGAAGGTGCCCAGAAGTCTGGAGCTCAGATCCACCACCTGATTCCTGGGGTCAGAGACCTCCCTGGAGGCCAACTCTCCTCTGGTAGGGAAGGTGCCCAGGGGTCTGGGTCTCAGCTCTGTCTCCTGGCTGAGGATGAAGGCTCGAAGGGACCCTATCCAAGAAGCTCTGTTACTTCTGCCACCCACGTCCTCTCGTGGTAGACTGGTCTCAGTGATCCCAAGATTCTGGGTGTGCTAGGGCCTACCTTTGTCCTTTGACCCTGTTGCTGCTAGCACAAGAACCTCTGGGAGTTTTGGAACTGATGATGCATTCCACTCACCAGTGATCTCAAGATCCTGGGTGTGTTAGGATGCCTGCAGTGTGGAGAGTCCTCTGGGGACCTTGGGGGTCCCCCACTGAGATTGCTCCGAAGATGGAGACTCTCTACAAACCTTCTTAGCATCTGTGACTGTGGGGATTCTGTTGACCTGGCCAAGTGTCAGGTGACTATAAATCTCATGGTTGTCTTATATCTGAATCTGTGCCATTTGCAACCCATTTTATCAGCAGACCTACTAGCTGGTTTTCAAAGCAGAGGCAATCATTTGTCTGTTGGCTTTGCCTCTTCTTGGGAACTCCAGAGTCTGAACTGAAATCACTCCATCTACCCAGCTAGGAGGCAGAGAAGAGCCTCACCAGCTTCCACAGAGAACAAAGGACATGAAACCAGACAAGTGAGCCAAAGCCCCAAGCAGCAAACTGAGAGTCTGTCAACCTTCTGTCTGCCCAAAGGCAAGTGGGTCTTCCATTGTTGATTTACATTAAACATGTTCTTCAAGTCCAATAAGCCTTCCTCTCTCTCAACACCACCACCATGTTCCATCCTATGGACTTTGAAGTTGAAATTTAATCAATTTGATTCTCTCTGCCCTTGACTGGCTCATTCACAAAAATATTGCTAGTCAAATGAGCTTGGGGAAAGCTTGCCATGGGAGGGTTCTATGAGGTCAAAAGAGAATCAAGCATTGTTTTGTTTTGTTTTGTTTTCAGAATTTCAGAATTATGAACTATACATTGCAGGGAAAAGAAGTTAGGTTGACTTAGTTCCCATGTGTTTATTCAGAACCTATCACCCAGCTGGGAAGGGGAAATAAAACATGTATTCTTACTTTGTCAGGATGGACTCATGTTGCCCTAGGGGCTGTCTGAGACACATACAGAAACAGAAGACATATTACAGAGGCTGGCCATGGGAAGAATAAGAAAATATGTCTTGGGAAATATGTTTTGACTTTTTAAAATGTATCTATTCACTCACAATTGTGCTCAGGCTGGTACGCACGAGCACACGCACGTGCGCACACACACACACACACACACACACACACACACACTTGATCATATTCCCCTCACTGTCCTCTTTCATCCCCTATGCCCTCCCGCTGAACCTCTGAACCCTTTCTTCTTTCCACCGCTTCTACCTCCTCCTTCTTTATTACCTTTTTAAACTTTTTTGCTAACCCAACTGCATTTCATTAGGAGTCCCAGCATGAGCATGGCTGAGGAGTTCTTTAGTGAGTGTACCACTGAAGATATTATTCTCCCTGCCCCAGAAACCATTAATACCTATAGCTCTCAGGGAGGGCTGGGCCCCAAGAGTAACTCCCCCATCCATAATGGACTGTTGATGGGCCCAGCCTTGTGCCAGTAACTTCCTGTGAGTTTACAGGTGCAAAAGCATGTCATGTCTAGAAGGTGGTGATTCACTGCACTCCTCATTACTTGACTCTTAACAATCTTTCTGCAGCTTCCTCCTCGGTGTTCCACTATCCCTGGGGCAAGGGGATGACCCAGATGCTCCACTTAGGGCTTACTATGCAACAATCACTTATTCTAAGCCCACTTATCACATCTTTGACCTAAATCTCACCCATTGTGAATGAAAACTTCATCGAGAGCAGTATTAAGTGGATTGGTTGTTGCCTCAATTCTGAAGTACCCTGGGTTCCATCCCTGGTCTGGGAGGACCTCGGCAATGGGTGGCCCCGTTCTCCCGTCTGCATCAGCAAGGTGCTGTGCTGCTCTGGCCCAAGGACTACACTTCACAAGCAGAGGCTCTGATCCGGTTACTCCTTTGCCAGTACCAATTGTAAATGCTGGCCCTGCCTCTGTGGAGTCCTTGCCAGTGTCCTGTAGGTTGTTCAGAGTCTGTTAGAAGAGTCTGTTGTGTATTTTGGGTCCCACCAAATTTTCAACTCATTTAATACTATTTAAAGCATGTCACTCATAGCAGAGTTGGGATATGAGATGTCCCAGCTTGAGTGTTGGAACACTTGGTGTCTATCTGACTGAGGAAGTTGGAGGACTTTTGAAAAGTGGATCTAGATGAGGAAAGTGGGATCCAGGAGACGGGAACAGAGGTTTGCGGACTGGCATGGCTTCCATATCTGATGTCACTTCCTGTTCTGCAAGAGAGTGAGATCTCTGTCATATACCACACACACACACACACACACACACAATTTTACAGTTGTTCTGAAGCCAAGGTAGGTTATACAGACAGATGAGACAGAGGTATGTGTAATGTGGCGAAGGCACAATGAGTTCTGTCATAGAGCAATGGAAAACTGATTTGAATGAAAGGTTGATTCTCTGTGTGTATATACAATGTGTTCTGACTACAAAATACTATCAGAGAGCAAAGGAAGAGGCTTGAAGGTGGCTGTGTGTATTTTCTGTAGGGAGCAGGAGTGCCTGGGCAGAACTCAGGAGACTACAGAAAAAGGACAAGAGAATACAGAGTAGAGGAAAGCATCCCCGGCAAACCTGGAGTTTGTTCTTAATTACAAAAGGGACAACAGCATTGGAAAGTTGGAAGGGTTTCTAATTCATTCCTTCAACAATTATTTTCTGTACATACTGTGCTCTAGATGTGCAAGGAAGCCGTGATGTGCAGGTTGCAGGCAGGAGAGTGTGCACTTGATTGGAGAGCTAGCGTAGAGCCCCTAGGGTTTCCATTCAAGCTAAGTCACAGCCCTGCTTACCGGGCCAAACAATGACAATCTGCCTGTATTTGAGCTGAAGGAGGAAGAGTCAGGTTGCATGACACAGGAAATGCTCTACAGGGGGAAGTTTATTTTCAGGTCAGATTCCGGGGAAGTGCTTGTTCCAGGGTGCAATCCTGACCCTTCCCACGCCTCATGCCCAGCAGGAAGTGCACTTTTGGATCCTGTAGATTTGGGGCAGATAACTCAACTTGGCAGTGGAGTTGGAGAAACCCTAGGCAGGCTGCATGGGAGTACAGTCAAGGCTTGCCTTGGGCAAGAAGCCCCCTTCAACCTAGAACCTGAAGCTGCATTTCTGGCATACACTTGCAATCCCAGCACATAGGAGGTAGAGACAGGAGGATCAGGAATTCAAGGTCATCCATGCTTACCCAGAAATCAAGACCAGCCTGGGCTGTGTGAGATCTTATCTCAAAAATAGAGCAGAGGCTGAGAAGGAAGATGGAGCAGTGGGTAACAGCTGGGAAAGCAAGGACCTCTAGGTTAAATCTCCATCACCTACATGGGATACAGAAATGGCCATGCTTGCCCGTAACCCCAGTGTTGGTGGGAGGTGATGGGGAGATTCTAGGAGGTCAGTGATATCCAGCCTAGTTGAAGCAGTGAGATAAACATTCCCTGACAGAGAGAGACCCTGTCAAAAAAATAAGGTGGATAGGGGAAGGAAGACACCTAGGCCTCTGGTCTCTGCCACTGCACATGGGGCATGTGAGATTTCACACATGTATCCACATATATATCACACATATAAATAAATAAGTAATAGCCAAGCAAAACTGAATGAGCCATGGATTGACAACTCTGAGCAGATGTAAATATCTGTAGCCCATCTTGAACTTTGGGGTCTGCCCATGTGCGATTCCATATTCTGCCCACTTTGTCCTGTGAACTCAGAAAGTAGCAGAATTGGCCTTTGCATGCTTCTGTTTCTCTAGGTTTTGATCATGTCCCTCTGCTGGGAAGATAAACTAGGGCCCAATTGTTATATAGACTCTTTGTAGAGAGGAGCTGACAATGTGGGCAAAGGAACTTGCTGCCAAGCCTGATGATCTACGTTCAGTCCCAGAAACCTACATGTCGGAAGGAAAGAACCAACTCCGGACAGTTGTCCTTTCATGCCCTTGTGGCCACCGTGCCACATGCATGCCTCCCACACAACACAAATAAAGTAATAAATAATTTAGAGATGATATTTGTGAAGGGGTTGATACAAGAGGGTTAAGGGCCAGGGAGTCTTCACTTTGTTCCCAATTTTTTAAATCTCCATAAATTTTCTTCCTTTTAAAACAAACCCCATAGAAATTCATTTTCCCACATCCAATCTGGAAATTCTACAACTTGCAGCATCAACAGTAGTTAGACCTCCGAGGTGATGCTTGAAGAAGTGGCCAACTCTAGCCTAGTTTATCTCCATGTTCTTCTCTGTCCTGAGTGCTGTGAATTCATGCTATTGTTCTCCTTTGATTTTTGCCGTCGTGTTTTGTTTTGTTTTTTCTGAACATCACCCCTGACTACTCAGTTCTCAGGACTCCCATTAGAACACATGCTCAGGCTATATTTAACTTTAATTAACATGCCTGCATATGCTATCGCCCATTAGCTTTCTCAGGTGGCAGACACTATGGCTTGGATCCAGATCCATTTGTTGTTAATGATTTTAAGATTCTACTCATACCTGTGTGCATTAGTTTTAAAGCAAAACAATCTTTCCTGGTAATATTATGTTTCTTTTGAGTAAAATAAAAACACTCATTGTATGGAAAAGAAAATCTGCCCTAAATATTTTTTTTTAAATATGGTAGGGTCCAGATGAGAAGGCTCAGTTGGCCAAGACCTTTGTCACCAATGTGGCTACCTAAGTTAAATGCTCAAAACACATCCATTGTAAAGGAGAGAACTGACTCCTGCGCGCGCGCGTGCGCGCGCGCGCGCGCACACACACACACACACACACACACACACAAATTTGAGAAAACAGTATGAAGCAGCACCCACGCAAAGGGTAATGCAAGTATTTGAAGCTGAATTACCTCCTGGTCTGAAAAGTGATATTTTTTTAAATATCTGTGAACCTTGTGTGGTGCACGGTCTAGCTCTCCTATCTAACGCTCTATTTTAATTGCTCCACTACAGTGGCTCTTAGTCTCAACTTCATGTCAGCATCACCTGGGAAGCTTTGAATTATGCATGTGTGGCTCCCAGGTCTGGAATCTAATTTAATTGATGTTTAACAGAGCTGTCACACTGTTTTAAAGGTGACATGGCAACTCTAATGCCTACCAGGGTAGAGGTGCCCTCATCTGTAGCTTCTGCCTCCTCCCCAGGATGACCTTGTGCCTTTATTTGGTCTTTATTTTATTCAAACTCATTATTATCTTTGTTCTTCAGTTCTTAGCTGAGAATGATTAAGATATTATCTTTGCTGTAATTTTGATAATTTCCTTTCGGTGGGAAGTGATTTCAGCGGGTCCTATCTATCGGGCAGAATATTTGTAAAGAGGAGAGACACAGAGGTTCAGCAGTTAGAGCTTGCTTCGAAGCCTGCTCACTAAGTTCCATGTCCAGCCCCACATGGTAAGACAGAACTTAACTCCTCACTTTCAGCCACACAATCTTCCTCTTATGACATCAATCCCTTTACTAAGCCTGGGATCAAATGGGAGCACTTAGAACTGGAAATTGCAAGAGTTGAAAGGTCATCACTAGGACAGTTGCTGAGTAAGGTGGCACCAACTGTCATCTCAGTTAGGAAGGATGAGGCAGGAGGATTGAAAGTCTAAGACCATCCTGGAATACATAGGGAGACTGTCTCAAAAACAAAACAGAAAGTAGTGCTTGAGAGATGGCCCAGTGGTTAAGAGCACTGGCTGCTCTTCCAGAAGACCCAGGTTCAGTTCCCAGCACCCAGATAGAGGCTCACAGTTGTTTGTAATTCTAGTTCCAGGAAATCCAGTGCCCTCTCTGGCCTCCACACACACACACACCAGGAATGCATGTGGTGCAAGACTCATGCAGACAAAACTCTCATATGCATTAAAAAAATACAAGCAAAGTAAACAATGGATTGTGTAAATTATGCTTTGATTATATTTTGATTATTATTGAAATGAAAATGTTATAATGTAACTCTATACAGACAGGGGACCTTCTTGGAGAAATATTATTACGTATCCAATGAAATTCAATTTCAGGCACTTCTTTACTGCTTGTTACATTTGAAGTCTCAGCGTGTGTTCTGTTTACAAAAGCTGTCTGTGGGAACAAGGTCCTAAACCAATTATTGCTTCTCTAATATATAAGAGAATCAATTAAAGCGATTCAGGAATTGGTATGGCTATGGGAAAGGATGGCGATTTAGTGTCATTTGCGAAGGTGAAGCTCTGTGTTGGTCACTTTTCTGTTGCTGTGATAAAACACCTCAGCCAGAAGCAACTTAAGAGCAGGAAGGGTTTATTCGGGGGGTTATGGTTCCAGAGGGAGCTAAATACAACAGGCAGGGAGGTGAGACAGCCTGAACAGGAAGCTGAGAGGCAGAGAGAGGAGTGTGGAGGAGAATGAACCAATTGGCTCGCAAAATGCACACCAGTGATGTGCTTCCTCCAACAAGGCCACACCCCTTAACAGTCTCTAACAGTACCACAATATTCGAACCCTAAGGGAACATTTCTCATTCAAGCTGTCCATTTGTCCTGTTACAGAGAACTCTGTTTTTCCTGAGTTTCCCTTTCGATCATAGGTAACAGGGATGGGGACACACACACAAACAACAAGTTTGGGTTTTTGTTGGTTCAACATTTTGAGGTTCAGGTAAGGAGACCCAGCTTCCTGCTGCAACCCTCCATGGTCTGAGACGTCCCTAGAGCTTTAGGGACCTTGACTCAGCCCAAAGCACAGTTTGTGGCTTTGACACTGAACAGTGAAAGGTTTGGGGTTTGGGATCTGTAGACAAGCAGACAGCTGGATGACGGGCCTCAAAGGAGAGTTCAGGCCCACGTTCCAGGATGAGACTCCCTTCTTACAGGTTTTGGAGGACGGAGGACAGGAAGGAGATCTGAAAGCTGCCTTTTGGGTCTGTAAGCGGCCATTGTAGGGGATAGCCAGGGGCAGCCAATTAAAAAGGACAGATGAGGAAAGAAAATCTTCTCTGGCCAGCTGTTACTTGGGGTCAGAGGAGCAGGGAAGGAGAGCATCCCAGAGACATAGGTTATCTTACTTTAAGAAACAAAATCATTACAGTTTTTGCAGTTGTCGTAGTTCAACCAAAGTGTTAGAGCTTTTTAGCATGATGTGGTCCTGGCTAAGAAAGAGTTTGAGTTTATCAAGCAGGATTGTTAAACACTACACACACACACACACACACACACACACACAAACACACATACACACAAAAATACACACATATATATATGCACACATATATGCACACACATACATATATATATGCACATACATATATATATATATATATATATACTATGTGCATATATAATATACATCAAATATATAATATAATTTATTTTTCTATTTGTATGTGTACAAGTTTGCCCACATATATACATCTGTACTTTATGTGTAGGCTTGGTGCCCATTGAGACCAGCAGAGGACATGTGATCCTCTGAAACTGAGTTACAGATGGTTGTGACCACTATCTCGGTGCTAGAAATAGAACCAAGGTCCTCTGCAGCCCTCAAGATGGAAGTACTTAGCAACAGAACCTCTCAGCTCTCAGAAGTGAATCCCCATGCTCAGGTCACACGCTTTAGAACAATAAAGCAACCTGTGTTAGTCACATCTATGACACAGGCTATACAACCCAGTCTGAATCCAAACCTCTTAAATGTCATCTGAACATGATGATGATGGTAGGGATGATGATGATGGTGATGATGATGGTGGCTACATCCCGAGCCTCTGTCTCCTGGTCTCTTTTCACCTCAATCAGGAATATCATTAACTCTCACTTCCTAGTGACCAAAGGACCTATATTTTGAAGCAGATTTATCAGTCTGAAGGCCTGGAGAAGCTAACGCTAGCTAATGACACTTTATGATAATTCTGTTGAGAGATATTTAAGGTTTGGTTTTCAGACTTATTTTAAATTATGAAGTAAGCACACTTACTTCACAGAAATCATTAGACATTAACAAAAGGGTGTCTTGTTCTTATAAAAAAATTTTTCTTTGAGAAAGGCTATGAGCTTTAGCCCAAGCTGACTTAGAACTCATGGAGAAAGCATGTATGCTTCATACCTGTGCTAATCCTCCGCCTCAGCTGCCTAAGTGCTGGGATTACAGGGATGAGCCACCACACTGCTAGGCTGAAATTCAATTATCTCCTAGCTGGCATTACCATAGCCACTCTCTGAACATAGCACCGTATCCTTCCTGGCTCCCGGGTTTATCCATTTTTATTAAAATTATTGAACCTTGCAATTTAAAGCAGCTTTGAGTGTTAAATTCAATTCACTTATCCTAATGAATTCCTTCCTATATGACAAATATTGGGTGTAGCTGCCACTAAAATAAGCAATGGCTACCAGAGACTGTCACGTTGACTTCTTCTGAACTTTGATTTATTCATTAAGTGCTTACTGTAGACTTAATACATGCCAAGACTGGTTTTGTTTATTTTGCTTTTTTTTTTTTTAATTTAAAACCAATGAAGAGAGCAAACTGTTTGCCCTCTGTCAAGTTGCTTTGCTCCTTCAAGAGGCTATTACTGGGCTCTGGTACGTGATAATTTTAAAGCACAAATGACCTATTTTTGTCTGCTTTTATTTCTCCCTGTTCAAGTGGCACCATTAATTGAGTTGGGATACAAAGTCAAAAAGGTGTTTTTAAAGGTTTAAGTAAATAAAGGTTAAACAGAGGAAGCCTCAAACAAAACCTTTTCTCTAAATATCCCTGTGACATGAAACAATGTACCAGAGCACAGAATACACCAAGGCTTTTAGAGTTTCTATCCAGCGAAGCCTGCCAGGACACCGAGTTCCCACAAAGGGCAGGGGTGGACTCTGCAAAGAGCTGTGTGTTCTAGTTTCATTTCTGTTTTTGTGATAAAATAGCCTAACAGAAAGCAACTTAGGGAAAGGGGGGTTCATATGGACTACAATTCCAGGTGATTGTCCACCACGGAGAGGAAGGCAGGGATTCAAAAAAGCCTGTCACTTCACATCCATCCAAGAACAGAGAGGAGTACATACATGTAAGCTTCTGTCTAGTTTTATCCTGTTCCTATAGTTTTCTATAGTTGTCCTGCACTATATAATTATACCATACCCAGGACCCCATACCCAGGGGATGGTACTACCCACAGTGGGCTAGATCTTTCTACATCAATTAAAAACAAAGACAACCTCCCGTAGATATTCCCACAGGCCAAACTTATAAAGATAATTCTTTAAAACTCGCTTTCAGGTGGTTCTAAATGGCACCAGTTAAAACTACCCAGTGCAGATAGAAGGACACGAGCACTCCTCTGCTTCTTAGCCTGTGCTCGAGGAGAAAGGATGGCGTCCCCTTGCCTTTCCAATACAGGACAACAGATCATAGTTTGCCACACACAGAGTTCATCATCTTCCTGCCTCAGGAACCAATCAGAACACGTCCTCTCGCCATGAGGCTTCTGCATAGAATCAGCTACATTTGCTAATTTGGTTGCCAAGAAAATCATATCTGAGTTTTACTAAGCTGACTGATAAGTGGTAGTTTCTGAAATTTTGGATTTATGTAGACAAATATAGTATTGATAGTACTAGTGCTTATTATGACTTTGTCAGAGATATTTTTATGTCACAAGGATACTTAGACTACTTAAAAAAATATCGATTTCTGGGGGAGAGGTGCCTCTGCAGTCAAGAGCACTGGCTGTTCTTCCAGAGGCACCAGCTTCCATCCAAGCACAACATGGCAGCTTACAACTGTCTGTAACTCCAGTTCCAGAGGATCTGACCCTTTACACCAATGCACATAAAATAAATGTTAAAAAGTTATAAGATTCTAAGCTGTGCCTCATGATCCTGTCACTTAAGCCCTGAACATATGCTCATAGGCTCATAGAAGCATGTGTGTATATATATGTCCATGTCTTGCCTCCCGTTCTCTTGACACCCCTAGCCTTTATGTGAACTCTCACCAAGGAGATATGAGCAAACATCTACTCGATATTCATAGAACAACCACCTTAGAAGGGAGCAAGTGAGCCTGCCTGCCTCTATGTGTGTGTGTGTGTGTGTGTGTGTGTGTGTGTGTGTGTGTGTGTGTGTGCAGCTACCCATGGAGACCAGAAGACGGTGATAGAGAGCTTGGAACTGGAGTAACAGGCAGCTGTGAGCAGTCTGACCCAGGACCTGAACTCAGGTCCTCTGGAAATGCACAAGTATTCTTTAACCCCTGAGTTACCTGACTAGCCACATTCAATGAGTTTAACTAAATTACTGACATGAGTATGTACAACTTATAGGGTAATGAAGAAAAGTTCTTTCCCAAAGCAACTAACTGTTAACTGTCTGTAAATCTTTGGGTGAAGGGCACAGCCTTGTGCAGCCCTCCCTCTCCACCACCATTGTAAATCCTTAGTGGTCCCAATCTTGCATGAGTCTGATGTGGGTAACCACAGTGGCTGACATTTCAGGAAGGTAGCAACTGTATAATGTCCAGAGGACAATCTCTCCACAGTAGCCAATATCACTATATTAGGGATATCACAATATATTAGTGTCCCATCAAAGCCCCCATGCCATGAGCCCTGCCCAATATAGATATTTGAAACACAAAAGGCTTATCTATTTTTCACAGGGATAGACTTCAGTAAAGCTATCTTCTCCATCTCCTGCCTCCTAGGTTTTGGATGGCTTAATGAGCAACATGTAACATATAGATTCTGGGGAGACAGTTACTCTCAGGTTGGTTGGAGAGTGGTCACCTGGGAATTTGACTAAAAGAGTAAAGGGTTGGAAGGCATTGAGTAGTGCCTGAGAATTTACCTGTCCATACTCATAAGTGATCATGGACTCTCCTGAATAGCCAGCCAGCCAGCAACACTCAGTCCTGAGGTTATAAGACTTGCTAGTGTGTGTTCTCATGGCTTTCTGAATGTTTATTTGATATTCCGTTTTTTCTCTGGTCACTCTAGACTAAGATGCTGATGAGATTTGTCAAGGTTGATTTGACTGGCCATGACACTTGGAGGTGGTATCATTTTCCTTGCCAGGCAGGCTCCGTGCATGCGATGACGTCATCATCACAAAAGCCACTGTGTCCCCACCAAGCTTGAAAGCACAAGACTACTCTTGTAGCTCAATCAGTGCGGGTTTTACTGAAAACCTCGTCATCACATGACCTGATGGGTTTCCATGGTGAGGGATTTCAAAAAGAAGAAAAATTATCGAGGGTCTGGAGAGACCAGTCAGTGGTTAAGAGCACTGGTTTCTCCTGCAGTGGACCTAGGTTCAATTCCAAGCATTCACTTGGCAGCTCAAAGCCACCTGGGTCTCTGTCTCCAGGGGTTCAAGACTCCTCTGGCCTCTCCAGGCACTGCCTGCATGTGGTGAATGCATACACCTGCAGGCAAGATACTCACACACAAAACATAGAAATAAATAAATATTTAAGTAAAAAAAGAATACAAGGCTGTAGGGGGTTTACTGCAGAGGCACGAGAGTCCCAGGGAATGGCTGTGTTGGCAGCTGTCCCTTAGGGAAGCTGGAGACCACAATAGAGGCTCTTAACAGCACTGGGTGCTATTTTCAGCCTAACTCACGGTGGCCTGATTAGGCACACAGCCTTTACATTTCCTATCCATGGAAACATCTGTGCAACTAGAAGATGATTATCAAGTCAATCAGTCATTGTCACAGTTAGTGGTCCCAGGTGGCCTTTCCTAAGCCCTCCCCTAGGGCTTTACTTTCCCAAAGTACTTTGGGAAACATCTGGCCAATCCAACCCACCCTCTTAGTCAAATTCACAGCCAGGCCTCGCTGCCTGCAGTCCTTTTGAAAGAAACATGGCTGCACTGAGAGAAACATGGCCGTTCTTCTGGTTACTCCCCGGACATCTCGTTTCTTTTGGTGGCTCCTTTAATTCTTCCTCAACTCACCTTGTCTCAGATGAAAATAACTCACCTCAACCATGGAAAAGGATGCAGATTCACAGGTGGGAACTCAACCTCAAAATGGGATGCAGATTCCCAAGTGGAAACAAGAGAAAGCTAGAGATGTAACAGATTGCCCAGGCAAAGGTGACTGGGAGAATTTAAAGGTGTTATTATCCTAGTTTGATTTCCTGTTGCTGTGCCAAAACACTGACCACAGCAACTTGGGAAGGGACAGATTTGTTTGGCTGACATGTCCAGATCACTGACAATCACTTAAAAATTATATATATATATATATATCAGGGCTGGAGGTGAAGCAGGAGCAGAGGCAGGAAACATGGAGGAATACCGCTGGTTGGCTTGTTCTCACGGCTTGTTCGGCTTGCTTTCTTAGAAAGCCACCAGCCCAGTAGTGACACCACCCTTAGCGGTCCTCACACATCCATCATTAGTGTGTACCGCATGGCCTCAGGCCAGTCTAATGGAGGTAGTTCCTCAACTGAAATTCCCTCCTCCCAGATACTTCTAGCTGTGTGACATGCTAACAAAACCCCACACCCGCACAGCCACCCACCATACTCCTCCAGTCCAGGTCCAGTCGAGAGTCAGATTTTCATTGTCACAACTTCAATGGCACCATGCCCTGCCCCACTCCACCTGGGCCCAGATGCCGCTATATGCTGAGCTCTGGTCCTGCCAATATCCTGATGGTATTGCTCAGGGTCTCCTGAGATCAGTGGTTTGAGTTCCTTCCTTCTCAGGACATCCAGCTCCCCTTCTGCTCTGGCCACTCTCTTCATTGCACCCATGGTCTAATTCCGGTTAATCCAGATGACAGTTAACCCTGGAGCCTGCTGCCTGTGTGTTCATGCTGCTCCCCTTATGTGAACCACTCCCCATCTCCCCATCTCCTGACCAGATGTGGTGGTGCACACCCATCATCTCAATGCTCAGGAGGATTGAGAGTTTGAGGCCAGGCAGGACTGCATAGCAAGGCCGACCTTTCTTATTTTTGCATGTTGTATGTATATATGTGCATGTGTGCACACCTGTGTGTGTAAACCTGAAATTGACATCAGTTGTTTTTCTCAGTTGCACTCTATTTTATTTTGGGGGGGACAGAAACCTGAAACTTTCAGATTGAGCAAGTCTAGCTAAGGACCTTGCCCTAGGGGTCCTTGTCTCTGCCTCTTGTATCTCATGTTCCTTAGGCTGGCCTTGAACTCCTTTTGCTGCTCAGACAGGCCTTGAATCCTCCTACCCCAAACACCAGAGTATTAGGAATTACAAGCCTGCGATACTAAGCCCAGCTTCTCTCTATTTGTAGATGTCGCCTAGCTCTGAGTGAAATAAACTTGAAACATTTGTAGGATTTTGGATTGTTGAGACTGCAAATACAAAGCATTAGCTGCTATACCTGTGATGGGGTGGGCCAGCATTTGATAATGAGTGACAGGCGTGCTTTACTTCAGAGTATCTTTAATGCCACCTTTATCTTATATCCCCCTCATTACATTTAATGCCATATTTTATTGTCATTTCCCATAAAAGTATTTAATGCTGTGTTTCATTATCTATGTCTATAAACAGACCCCAGGGGATCTAATTCTTCAAGTCCAATGCTCAATCATGTTAATGATTGTTACAATGCAACTATTGTCTTTTTTGAGACAAAGTCTCACTGTGTGTCTGAGGTTGTTCACTGTGGGTCTGACCTGTAGCTCACTGTGTGGCCCAGACTGGCCTTTGGCTTGCTGCCTCTGCCTGCCTCTGCCTCCCCATTTCTGGGGTTGGTTATGGGTACACCCCATTACACTGCCCTTCCAGTCTACACATTTAATAAAGGCAAACATTAGACGCTTACATGTGCTGTCTTTATGCCATTTATGTCTTTATAGACTCACCCATGAATTCTCCAGGCTTAAGTCCTTTGCCAGAGTCTGGCTTAAGAACATAGAGCAAACATGACTTTTATATTGGGTCTTCTCTTCATGTCTCTGACTGAGGTTTGGCCGTTTTATGTCCCCAACCCCCGTCTCTCCCTTTTCCCTAATTTTCAGAAGTACATACAAGTTGGAAACCCTTTTCAAACAAATTTCTAGAAATTTCCAGAGCCACGAGAGCTTCAATTTAATTTGGACCCCCACTTCCTGCCTCTTATCTCTTACTCCCTACCTATACTTCCCAGCAGGCAAAAGCCCTGCCTTACCTTGCCATGGAAGGGCTATGCTTTATCAAGCCACACCAAAGAGACCTGCTCTGTCTCCACGTCTCAGAGCACTTTTTTTTTCCACTTGCCCCTAAATACTCTGTGACTCAGAAGCCAAGCTTAGTGCAGTGGCTGTGAGTTCGGCTCCGTCCCTTGTGTTTCAGCATAAAATGAAGCTCTGCACATTTGCTCTGTCCTGAGCACCTCAGACTCCCGGCTTCCACGCCAGCTCTTGCTGCTCTGTAAGGATTGGAGGGCTCACGATCAGAAACAGTCCACCTTGTTGTTGAGACAGGGACTGAGAGGCATGAACTTGCTGAGGAGGTTAGACAGGCTGGCCAGTGAGACCCAGAGATTCTCCTGCCTTTATGTCTCCAGGGCTGGGATTACAGGGTTCCACCATGAGGGGATTACAGGGTTCCATCATGAGGGGATTACAGGGTTCCACCATGAGGGGCTTCCTCTTTATGTGGGTTTGCAGGTTTAAACAGGAGTCCTCATTATAAGTCTAGTTCTTTACTTATTGGGATATTTTAGCCCCTCTATCACAGAGTATTTTTTAAGACCTGGGGCAGGTCACTTAAGGCCCAGATTCTTCATGTAGTCAGTTGTACTTAGAAAAAAGGCAATTCATAATACATATATGGTATAAATGTTGGTATAATGATGCAAAAAATAATAGTAAAAACGGAACTATGTCTACACAAATATGTTGTATGGTCAAAGAAGACAGCTCAGCTGTTAAAAGCATATGCTGTCTTTGTAGAGGACCCAGGTTCAGTACCCAGCACCCACTTGGCTGCTCACTGCCATCTGCAATTCTGGCCACAGGGTATCTCTTCTGACCACCATGGCAGCAGGCACACACATGGCTGCCTACATGAAGACAAAATACTCACACATATAGTGGTTTAACACAGCTTTTTAGTGAATTGGATTAGAATGACTCAGCGTTGAGATCAGCCTAGAAACTCCTCTGCTGTACAGAAGAGATGGAATTCTCTGAGCACAAACATAGCAAAAGCCCTCTGCCTTGCTCTACAGGAGTGGTCTTAACCTTCCTAATACTGTGACCCTTTAATATAGTTCCTCATGTTGTGGTGACCCCAACCATAAAATTATTTTCATGGCTACCTTTGTAACTGTAATTTGGCTACTGTTGTAAATCTTAACACAAATATCTGTGTTTTCTAATGGTCTTAGGTGACCCTGTGAAAAGGTCTTTAAGGCCCCAAGGGGTCACAACCTACAGGTTGAGAAATGCTACACGAAATAAAAGCAGACACTCTTTACCCTAGCCCTTCAGGGGCATCTTCTGAGGAATATTGTCAAGACCCAAAGTACAGTCCAAGTAACTCTCAGGACAATTGGGAGGGGAGGAATCCTGAATTTCTATGAACCTCGTTGACATTTAGAAGCTATTAAGGGACACAGGAGAACCATTCACTAAAAGGAATTCCATTCTAGCACCAGCAGTGGGAGTAGCTTTCTCTCTTTCTGATTTCAGTGATGGTGCAGTTTACTCTAGGCAGAGGCAAGGCTGGAAATCCCCACCCAGGCTTACTAGAGTCCATATTCTTTTTCTACTTGCTCAGTGCACCTCTGAGGCATGTTCCTAACCTCTTTCTACCTCTTATTTAAAGTACTCGATAAGTGACAAAAACTGTCTTAAATGATGTCATATGTGTCCCTTCTAAACTCTTATCTGTGTTCTTAGGCACAAGTTGTCCACTCAGCATCTCTCTCCTGTGTCCCCCAGGGGTAAAGTCTTGACAAACAGAAACGACATTCAAAGAGTGAGTTTCTTCTGAAGGGAACCTGGCATCGCTTATCTCAAAGATAACTGCTAGCTTTGCCTTTTGATCAACATGATAGCAACCCCTGGGGGGGGGGGGGAGAAGGTGAACATGTTCAACATAATGGCAGAATAAAAGTTGGAAAAGATTTGCATATGGCCATGAATCTTGGAGAGAGGTTGGTGAGACTGCTCACCTCAGGCACACACACATGGTCCTGTTAGCACTTTGTCATCTTGACCCAAGCCCGAGTCATCCAGAAAGAACCTATAGTGAAAAGGTACCCCCTTAGACCAATCTTCAGGCAAGCCTGTTGGCATTTTCTTAAGATTGATGTGGGGCTGAGGGCGGTGCACCCCTGATCCTGTGGTCTTGAGTTGTATTTGAGAGCAGGCTGAACAAGTCACGAGAAGCAAGCTGTAAATGCTGTTCCTCCATGGTTTCTGCTTCAGTGCCTACCTCTAGGTTCTTACTTTGATGTCCTGTTCTGACTTACCTCAGTGATGAAATATGACCTGAGAGTTGTAAGCTGGAATAAACCCATTTCTCCCCAAGTTGTGTATAGTCCTTGTGTTTTATCACAGCAATATAAACCCTAAAAGAGTAAATAGAGCTATGCTGTCTTTAAGTCTTATTTGACCATAGAATTTACAGTTTAGTTAACATGGGTGAGTGTTACAATCTACCTTTTATAAATGATGTAGGTAGGGTACAAAATATTAAAAGTCTGGCCTAATGACACACAGCTGAGAAATGGCTTCTAACCTGTCTAAATCAAACACGATCACACTCATTTTGTGTATCTGTAATCCTGCCCAAACAGCATCTCAGGTATTAGGTGCAATTATTAAACAAGATGTTAAAAATACATATAGCTTCTGGTCTTCTTTACTTTTCCTTTAGAGATGTACCCACCCATTCACAAGATGATCAAAGATCCCATGATGTCACTAGGGATGGCTAAGAAACAGTCCCTATATTAAGGAAGTTTATTTTAAGACTATTAGAAATGTAGCACATATGTCACAATATAATATTCAGCAGATGCCCCTATGGCGAGGAGGAAATGACTTACTGGTTACAGGAGGCTCCAAAAGGATTGGAACAGATGGGAAAGGGTCTTTAGAAACATATGCATGCGGGTGACTCACTCGAAATACAGACCAGAAACAGCCACGGGGGATGCTGCAGGTGGAGAAGTCACTCAATAGAGTACAGTAAAGTGTGTGAGTGTGTGGATATGGAAAAGTGTGTGTGTGTGTGTGTGTGTGTGTGTGTGTGTGTGTGTGTGTGTGTGTGTATTGTAAAGTATGTGTATGTGTGTATGGTAAAGTGTGTGAGTGTGTGTGTATGGTAAAGTGTGTGAGTGTGTGTGTGTGTGTGTGTATGGTAAAGTGTGTGTATGGTAAAGTGTGTGAGTGTGTGTGTGTGTGTGTATATATGGTAAAGTGTATGTGTATGTATGGTAAAGTATGTGTGTGTATGTATGTGTGTGTGTGCATATATATGTGTGTGTGGTAAAGTATGTGTTTGTGTATGTGTATGTGTGCATGTATGTGTGTGTAACGTGTGTGTGCATATGTGTGTATATGGTTGCATGCATGCATGCGAGTGCGTACGCATGTGTGTATGTGTGTGTGTATGTGTGTGAACATATATGTATTATCTATAAACATTCTTAGTGGGGTAGCCATGGAAATGGAGAGACAGAGGGGCAGGGCCATGAAAGGCTTTGTGTGCTACACTAAGTGATTAGAAACACTGTTTCCGACGAGATGGACACCTAGCCACAAAGGCCAAAGACTATAGTTAGCCAACTTATGCTGTGTCTTGTGTAGTTTGTGAAGAGGCTTAGAGTGAGCTTTGTGAGGCTGGATACCAAGCACTCAATAAAGAAATTGACAGCAAGGCTCATGGCCTGGGTGCTGTCCCTGGACCACTTAATGGAAGGAGAAAGGCAGCTCCAAGCTTTCCTCCTACCTCTTCACATGCATCCTGGCATGAAGGCAGCCTCCTCCCACATTAAAAAAAAAGTAAATGGAAAGATAAACAAATAAAAGGGACTCCACATTCCAATGTTTTAGACAAGAATGATGAGACATTGTTCAAGGGTAAAACATCAGAAATGTAGAAAATTCGATATTTCAGAAGTTGTTTGTAACTCAAGTTGGAAAAATTTTATGTGTTAGTTGGATTTGGGGGTTCTAGATGAGGGGGGAATCGTAAGAATATTTGGCCAAGTATACATAATATCACAAGTCAACAAGAGAAAATAGAGGAAGAGTGGTCTTTGGCCTAGCTGGGTTCATGGAGAAATGGGGCAAAGGCATTCCTTTTTAAGGGACAGCAGATGCTGTGGTAGCTTAGGCCACAGCTGTGAACCCTGTCTGGTTTCCAGAGAAAGGGACTCAAGGAGAACTGAAGGAGAGTGCTTCCAGAACAAAACATGGCAGAGGTGGTGAGAAGAAGATATAAACAAAAGTCAAGGTTTCAGGACAAACAAACAAACAAGCAAATACAAACAGTGAAAGCAAAACCCCAGAAAGGCTGTATTTGCCCAAGATCGATCGAAGAGCCTTAAACCCCAGAAAGGCTGTATTGCCCTGGATCGAAGAGCCTTAAACCCCAGAAAGGCTGTATTTGCCTGGGATCGAAGAGCCTTAAAGTAGTGGTGCAGGCTAGGAGGTCAATGGAGGCTCAAATAGAACTGAAAATATGAAGACCCACTAAATCACATATATGTTGAAGAAACTTATTCAGTCCAAATCAGGCTAAGCAAGTAAGCTATTTTGGGGTGACCCTTCTTTAAACAGATGGGTGTCTAGTGATAAAGCTGACTGTGGAAAATCCTGTTAGTAGAAAAAAATGTAACTTTCACACATAGCATTTATATTCTCAGGCATAAGGAAACAAATCGCCACATTTTGCTAAAACCGTATCAACCCTGACACTAGGTTATGCCATTAGACATTCATGTCCTATATCAGGATGGGGATACTTTCACATCCACAAAATGTGCTGTCTAATTCATTCTCCACTTTCCCAAGTTATAAATTTAAAGCAATCCAAACTTAGCCCTAAATCAATTCAATATTTTATAACTCCCAAAACCAGTTAAATAGATACCACCCTCACATGTTACTTGGGTACATAATTTGAATGGGTTGCCTTCATTTTGTACATAGTGTGCTAATTTGAATGGAAACACTCCCCATAGACTCATGGGTTTGGATGCATTGTGGAACTGTTTGGGAAAGATTAGGGGGTATGGCCTTGTTGGAGAAGGAATGTCACTGGGTGTGAGCTTTGAGGTTTCAAGACTCACACTATTGCTTAAGGATAAAGATGCGATCTCTCATTTTCCCTGCAACAGTGTCTTTGCTCTGACACGATTGGCTGTAACCCTCTGAGACCTCAATCAAAACGAAATGCTTTCTTTTATAAGTTGCCTTGGTCATGGTATTTTGTCACAACAATGGGAAAGTAACTAAGACACATAGTATCTGTCATTTTAGCTCTTCCTCCATCCTGTAAATAAATATGTCGGAGCACTTGATAATGAAAAGAAGGGAGGCAATGATTAGCTGTGTATGAATCAACTTTACTTTATCCCACTCCAGGTCTGCTGTCCTTGCCAGGGCACAGTGCACACATGGGCATCTATACACACATGCGTGTCCCTAGGCATTTATTTCTAGTTTGATCTACGGATAGAAACATCTCATTGAACAAGTGTCAATTCTGGGTACTGCAGCAATGCAGGACTGACAAAAATTATCTTCTCATCTAAGAAAATGAGATATGATGGTTGTTCCCCCCCCCCCCTCAGAGGGCAGAGGAGTTAGCCAAGACAAAATAAACAAAACACAACAGTCTAATTAAAATAAGCTTCGATCTACTGGAGTCTAAAGATGCAGTATACCAAATAACAGAGAATAATAATGATCGGTTCCTAGACTATATATGTCAAATCCATGAAGACATTTTATTTATAGCAACAGTACCAAAGTGAACTTTCAACAACATTGCTTGTGCCAATTTGAGTAAGTTAGACGTAATTATGTTGTTTAATAAATATTGAATGAGCATCCAGAATGGCACAAAATATCATGCTTGAAAAACATAAAGGTCACTGCTCTTGTGAAATTTAAATGAGCTAATTAAGACATTTAATTGCCATGCTGAGGAGCTGGAATGAAGAGGAGAACACTCGGGAAGGCTGGTAGATGTGTCAGTCTGTGGAAGGCATAAAGAGGAAAGCAGGACTGGAACTATTTTATTTCCGTGGGCTTTGAGATACATACATGCACGCCATTTTTCTTGGTCGCATTGTCTCTGGGCTGATTTTTCTGTGTTGAGACAGGGTATCATGGAGTCCCTGAACTCCCTACACAAGTAAGACTGACCTTGAATTCTTCTTCCCCCTGCCTCCGCCTCCTAAGAGCTGGGATTGCAGGCATGCAGCATTCTGTTCTGACTGAAGTGCATGCCAAGGGATTCAGTTACTATATCTCTAAAAGTTTGGGGGAAATAGTTGAAGATCAGAACAATCTTAATGTGGGGTTTATGATTTTGCTTTTTTAAAAAAGAATGTGTGTGTGTGTGTGTGTGTGTGTGTGTATACACAAACATGTAAGTACCTGCAGAAACCAGGAGAAGGTGTTGGATCTCCTGGAACTGGAGCTATAGAGAGTTGTGAGCTGCCTGATGTGGGTGCTGGGATTTGAACTCAAGTCCTCTGGAAGAGCAGCCAGTGCTCTAAACTACCAAGACACATTTATAGCCTCCTAAATGACTTTTTTTTTTTTTTTTGGTTTGTTTTTCTGTGTAGCCCTGGCTGTCCTCTGTAGACAAGGCTGGCCTCGAACTCAGAAATCCACCTGCCTCTGCCTCTCAAGTGCAGGGATTAAAGGCATATGCCACCTACACCAACATTCAATCATTGTTGCTGATATGAATAAGTACAATTGATTATCCAACTTTTCCTGCTTTGTTACCCCATGAAGATCACTACTGTTTTTCATGGTCCAGTGGCAGTTTTCCCAACTTTCGTTTCCTACATAGGTGGTCATGATGGCTTGCAATAGCATTTTAATTTCTTTCTTCCTGATCTGGGTTTCACTCGTTCTTCCTCCTCTTTCCCTTCTCTGCTCTCCTTTCCCCACCCCACTGGCTCACGTTTGCTCCACAACAAACCAAGTAGGCCAGAGCTGGTATCGTGCTCATTCCTGCCCTGAGAGCGAGAACAGTTACTGTTTAATGTCATGAATGACGACGCCACTCGTATATTTCTTCACAGACCTCTTTTATCAAGTTGAAGGATGCCTTTTGTATTCGGAGTCTGCTGTAGGTCGTTTTCAATAATGGATGTTGTTTGTTTTCCCAAGTATGTCTTGCTCTATTGAAATGAACATGTGTTTTTTTCTTTTCTTCTACACTTGAAATGATGGCGAATTACGTTCAAGTGTCAGATCGCTCTTGTGTTCCCAGGCTTGACTGAACTTAGTCATCGTAGACGAGCAAATAGTCCCCAGAATGTCTGCCTTCGCTTCTGATAGCAAGACCATGTGTCTCTGAGAGTACCTTCAATTCAGTAGTGTGCTCAAAGGCCTCACTCACAGGCTTTATAGTCATGTTTATGGGTCATTTAAAAAGAGTTTAAAAGCAAGTTAAAACAACCAGAGGTAGACTCTCGTAGTCCCAAGCTCTGAGTGGCCTGCTCACAGTGACATGCCAGAAAGCACTACTATCCCAATGACAACACGCCGCAGTGCTCATAGATTATTGCCAGCTAGGAAAGCTGTGGTGATGTTCAGAGTTGCTGCTGGAACACTCTCACAGCATATGGGCCACACTGCCAAGTCTCCAAAGACTTATTATATAGACATATAACATATACATATTATATGCAGTCACTTAACCAAAACCCTCCACTCCAAGTCACAAGATCACATCATTCCTCACGGCCCAGTGTCCTAGGGAAACAGACACAGTTTTTTTCAGGCTGAATATTCTGAGGCTGTAGTAACTGCACTCTCCCAAGGAGCAGAGAGCGAAGGTCAGAAGCCTTCTCTTTGGGCAAGGATAGATTCTTTTTTATGTAGCCATAACACATGTTATTTTTCATTTAATATGATAAATGCTTACTATTAATCGATCACAAAGGTATATCTGTAATTTTTTTCTTTGTAGGAGTTTTCCCTAGCTTGGGTATTGGAATATGGTCAATGGCTTTATAAAACAAGCAACTTCTGATACTCAAGTTTCTGGAGAAAGTACAGTGAACTTGGTATTTATTCTTGTTTTGAGATGTTTGAAGGATTTAGGCATTTTTTTTTCCTAAGAAACTTTTAAACAACAAATTCAATTTTAAAAATAGATCCAGGGCTAGCCTCCAAATTATCTAGTTCTGAAACGGGTTTTAGTACTTTACATCTTTTTGTGGAATTTGTTCATTTAATCAAGTGTTGAATATATTGTCATCAAGATGTTTATTATACTTTATTGCTATGTACTAATTTAAATGATTTTTCATTCTACAGGATCTATATGGCAATTATATCTCTCATTTCAGAGATTAGTAAATTGTACATACTGTCATCTTTCCTAATCAAACTCTGGCTAAAATTTTATCAATTTTATGTTCCCAGTTGGTTAACTTAATTTGCTCTGGTATTTTCTCCTTTCCAGACTTTATTACCTCCCTCTTCTGTTTTCCTTGGATCAAATTCATTTTACTATGCCAGTGCCTTTGAGGAGAAGATGAGGTCATTGGTTTGAGAACCGATTCTTTGCAGATACGGCCACAGGGCCCAGGAAATGTGTTCCTAGCACTGTCTTGATGGCATCCTCCAAGTCTTGGGCTGTTTTGTTTTCATTTGACTCAATACACGGTATTTTTAGCTCCCCTTGTGATTTTTCTTTTGAGTTGGTGAGTTTGGAAATTTTCTGTTTCATTTTAAAATAGTTGAGGCGTTCCCATAATCTTTGTATTATTAATTTGTAATTCAATTAGGCTTAATTGGTGGGCATATTGCATATGACTGGGTCTGTTCTGAATTGACTGAGGCCGTTTTCATTTATTGAGCCTGGAGTATAGCGTGTTATGGTAAATACTGAATGTGTACTTGGCACTAAGCAAATTCTGTGGTTTGGGGCTGGACTGTTATAGAAATACCAAGTACGTCACAATGTGCTATGGCTTTCGAATGTCTGCTGCTTGCAGTTTTCTCTGTCTTATCACTGATTAGGGGAGCATCTTTGCATTCCCCGTGGGTAACTGGGGACTCATTAGCTTCTCTTTGTAATTTCGTCAGCTGTTCTCAGCTGAGGTTTAGCAGTTCGGTCACTAGTTTTGTGAAAATCTAATATTTTAGGTTTTCTCTATTAGTTGGTTCTGCTTTCATTATGATTTTACATATATATATATATATATATATATATATATATATATATATATATATGTGTATATATATATATATATGTGTGTGTGTGTGTTTGTATTATATATATAAATCTTTAATTAGTTATTTGAGAATTTCATATGTGCATACAATGTACTTTGAAGATATTCACTTCCTACAAGTTGAGTGTTAACATTTAAGCATTATATACTTTAATATATATTGTTATAGAATGATTAAGTTGAATGTTTAATGGGATTACTAACTGGCTCCTTTTAATTTCCAACCAAGAATCCATATCACTTGGAGTTCATCCTAGGGTTTATGGATAGGAAGGAATTTATAGGGCAAAAGGAATTATTTAGAAGATGTAAAAGTAAAGGTTGACAGAAGTTTTGAGACATCTCAAATCTGAGGACTCACAGCAAAGCCATCTGCGGGTATCTGCATAACCTGTGGCACCAACCTGAGAAACTCCTTGTAAGGTGTCGGAGAGGATATGTAGCCCTACCACCAGAAGAAAATATCCTGTCTTTTCCACCTGTAGTTACAGGTTATGGAAGTGCCTCTAACTGGAAGAGTCTAATTAGATCAAGCAGACAAGAAATAGTTTCCAGTGTTTATGCCTTGGCGGGATATGGGGAAGCTGGAAAGAGTGTTAAGGCTTTTAGGAATCAACGAATGGCATCCCTCCCCCAGACCTCAGCTCTGCAAGTGCTGTGGGCGTCTCCTGAGAGTAGATCCAGGTGCCCACCATTTTGGGAGCTCATCCACTCATCCGTCCATACCCTTGCTCATTCTACAAACACTGAATTACAGTCCTGTGCTTTCAGAATACTAGCATATGCAAACAAAGTGTCAGGCACTGTAGTCAAGTGCAGAAACACAACAAAGGGAGGCTGCGAGGCTCAGCGTGTAAGGGAGCTTGCAGAGCAGTCTGGGGACCTGGATTCCATCCCTGGAACTCACCCAGAGAAAGGAAACAAGAGACCAACAATTGTCTTTGGCTCTCCACATGCGTGTCTCTTCACCAGATAAATACAATTTAAAACACTGCATAATTCAAGATGGTAAAGACATGTACAGATGTTATATATTTAAATAAAAGCTAAGATGTTGAGTCATTGTGATAACGTAGTCCTATAATCCCAGCCCTTGGAAGATGGAAGCAGGAGGATCAGGATTCAAGGCCAACCTCAGTTATATAGTGAGCCCGGGGCCTGCCTGGGCTGCTTGAGACCATGTGTTAATAAAATAAAATAATTACGTGGAAAGAAACCTAAAGTGTCACATATTCCATGTGGCATTTCATTGCTGATTGATTCTGGTCATCTCCAGTCAGTTGCTGCCTTGCGGTGGGATTTAGCTTTTGTAGAACACACAGCACACATCTCTGTTTGCAAGGTAAGGAAGCATTTTAGACCTTGATTGATGCGACTGTGGGAATCGTTTGTGGCTAATTTTTGTATCTCTAGTCTTTAGCACAGTGACAGTTTCTTGTTTAATTTTCAGTGACTATTCTAGAACAATGCATGATAACTAAAGCCGTTAGCAGTATCTATCAGAGATTTTTATGTTAGAGAGCCCATGATCTATTGAGGAAGATTCATCAGCCAGTGGTATAACACAATGAACTTCATGGTATAATAAGTCCAGGCGGTAAGAAGAGGCAGTCACATCCTGTAGGCTAGCTCTGGGGAGGGCTCCTGAGGGGCAGAGATAGCGGGAATGCACCTTGAAGGGTCAAGGAGGATTTACCCAGAGACGGGCGTGGAGGACACAGCTGGCTGCAGAAACAGACTTTAAATATAGACAGAGCTCTCAAAGTCAATGAGTGCGTGTCAGAGAGCAGCTAGCGCTGGAGTGGTGGAGCCAGAGCCAGGCGAGAAACCTGGGCAGGAAATCTGAGCCAAATGGGAACGTTTGATATGCTCTGCTAAGGAGGTTGAAATTTGTCCCTTCTTGGTGGCTTTAAGCAGAGAAATGACAGGCTCTGTATTTCTAAAATGCTAGTGGCCGTATACAAAACTGGATTCTCAAGGAAGCAATTGGCTAGGGGTCACTTGCAATGCAATGAGCTGAGATAATGGGAAAGTGAGGTGGGGGGGGGGAC
>LR750543.1:46603-207726 GCA_902729485.2 Mus minutoides
TCCCTCCCTCCCTCCCTCCCTCCCTCCCTCCCTCCCTTCCTTCCTTCCTTCCTTCCTTCCTTCCTTCCTTCCCTCCTTCTTTTGGATTCAATTGTCTAAATACGTGGTCTGGCCAACCTGGAACACACTATGTAGTCTTGGCTGGCTTGAACTCACAGAGATTCACTGCCTCTGCCTCCCAAATGTTAGAATTAAAGGCATGTCCCACCACATCCAGAATTCTTTTCAGATCCATAATAAACTAATTGTGGATCTCTGTACAATTGCACTGATATATGCACCTATAACTTCTTTATTTTCACTGGTCTATAATATTCCATTTGGGGAGAGAATACACACACACACACACACACACACACACACACAGAGAGAGAGAGAGAGAGAGAGAGAGAGAGAGAGAGAGAGAGACTATACTAAGGGTACAGAAATTTAGGCAGTGCTGTGATTTGAATGAAAAATGACAGTATCCCCGCCTCCCCATCCAGCTCACATATTTTGTCATTTGGCTTCTGGATAATGATGCTGCTTTGGAAAGTTGCAAAACCTTTCAGAAGTGGAACCTTTTTGGGAATTGTGGGTCACTAGTGTGAACCTCAAGGTTTTATAGCCTGGCTTCACTTCTTGTGGTATCTACATCCTGGCTGCACATACAATATGAACCACTGCCTTGTGGGTCTGTTTCCATTTTTTTATCTGCAGTGATAAGTGTGCCCCTCAAGGTATAAGCCTAAATAAGCCCTTTCTCACTTGCATTTCCTGGTGACAGGTGTCTGGGCACAGAGATGAGAAAAGTGCCAGATGTAGATCATGGTCTGCACTGAATGTGAAATGTTCCCCAATAGGCTCATGGGTTTTGAACAGGTAGTCCCAGCTGCCGGTGATGCTTGGGAAGGTTATGTAGCCATTAGATGCAGAGCTTTGCTAGAAATGGGTCACTTGAGTGTAGGACATGAGGATTTATATCCCAGCCTCACTTTCTATTTGCTTTTTTCTTCCTGTGTAAGGATACAAAGTAACCAGCTGCCTCACTCCTAACATCCTGTTTTCCTCGCTGCCTCACTCCTAACATCCTGTTTTCCTCACTGCCTCACTCCTAACATCCTGTTTTCCACACCATGGCAGACTGTATTCCTTCAAACCATAAGCCAAAGTAAACCGTTCTCCCTTAAGTTGCTTCTAGTCAGGTATTTGGTCACAGCCATGAGAAAAGTAATTTATGCAGACTGACTTATGCTTTGCTACAAGCACATATTTATGTATGCAGGCTTGTTTGTAAACCACACAAAAACGATGGTTAGAGGGAGCGACTGCTGAGTAGGCTCTAAATGACTGGATGCTAATAGTTTGTTTTCTATTTGACATCCTCATTTACATCCCCATCATCGGTACACGATGCTCCTCATTAACTCACTGTGTTGGAATACTTGTTAAAACTAGACTTTATTTTCACTAACAGAGATGTTTAATTTGGTATATAGTTTTCATGTTCTTTTTGTATTTTCTAATTGCTAATAAATAAATTGTGAACACCAATAGGGATTGAGCACAGGGCTCTTGTGTGCTAACCATGAACTTTCCTGTGTTTCATGGACAATTCCTCTGATTACCAATTGATCATCTTCTTATTTGGGCTGGCCACTTGTGTCAGTAACTTTTGCTGAGTTTGTTAGTGTCTCACGGATGTTAGGGAGTACGTTTTGGATGATACCATTTTCCATTGCATGCGGTGTTGATGTGTTCTCCTTCGTGGTAGTTGGTGTCTGCTTACGATGTCTTCATTTTGATTCTGTTGAGTTTGTCAGTTTTCCTTCTACTGTGTCTTCAGCATCATTTTCAAGATCTTTTCTGTAGTGACGTCATCAACTCTCTTCCTTACATTTTTGTCCTTAAAGTTTTTCTTTTACTTGTAAGTAGTTTGGAATTGATTTTTTAGCATTAGTCATTTAACACATGGTAAAGGAATTCCTTTATTTGTTTTGGCTAAAATATACCGCCTCGATGAATTTAGTGAACATTTTATTATCCTGTAGTGATCCAGAAAACCAGTTCTTAAATCTGTTACTCTACCTGAGGGCTATTTCTTTGGTGTATTTTTTTACCCTTATATCAATACCAAATTGTCTTAATTTAAATTCAGTTTTTTTAAACCCTGGCTGGGCTAATCATTACACATTTCCCCTCTGCCTTTATATTCTTTAGCTCTTTAGCTTGTTTCTAGTTTTGAACTATCTCTTGCTTTCGGTACCCTCATTTCTCAAGGAATTGAACCCCAGTGTATATCTTGGCTTCCAAGAATAGGAATTTTTTTCAATTTTGAAGGAGTAGAGCCTTAGAAGATATTATCTTGCATAATTGTGAGTTGCTTCACTTAAGCAAATAAATCTTAAGTATTGCTTTGAACTATAAGATAGCAGTTTTCTCCCGAGAGTAATTAACTCATTGCAGACCACATCTAAAAGTCCATTAATCAGAGACACTTGAGAAGGAGTTCTTGGTGAGTTTACATGGCATGTGGTCTCCTACAGGGGGTGGGAAGGGGGGGGACAGCCAACTTAAAGACACTTGCTGTGTGAGTAGGAAGAACTCTAGCAACTGACAGAACTGGGCCTGGGAAACTCTCACTGTGCATCCAAGGACAGTCTTGAAGGGCATGTCAGAATTACTTAGGGCTCCATTTCTTTATCCAAACTTATGGTGATTCATCACTTACTCAAATGAGAAGAAAAGGACTTAATCGAAGCTGAGACTAAAGATGTTATTAAAGGTCATGTTTCAGAGGAAGGGCTGTACCAAGTACCAGAAGAAAAGGAATCTGTGGTAATGAATTTGCTGCTCTTTAGCTACAGATCTTTTAGAATTAAAAATCTGGTGTCTTTACGCATAGACAGTGGATTTATCTTTTAGGAATTGACTCCATTCCTTATACCCAAAGAAAGATAGATGACACAGAATGTCATTTTTTCTTACTTATGGCCATAACAGAGTTTGTGGTATTTGACAAGCAGGTCTGGGCCTTCATTATGATTATGGAATAGATTCAATTACTTTTTGATTTTTCAGTCCTGGGGATTGAACCTAGGTCAGGCAAATACCATAGCACCGAGCTAACTCCTTAGGGCTTCCATAATAAGGAGCTGCAGAGATAAGTCAGTTGGTAAAGTGCTTGTCAAGCAAGTATGGGGACCCGTGTTTGATCTCAAGAATGTGCATAAGGAAATCAGATGTGGAAACTAGTCTTTGTAATCCCAGCACCGGAGAGATGGAAGCTGGAGAATCCTGAATGCTAACCAGGTGGTTAACCAGGTGGTTAACCAGCCTAGTCTTTTTGGTGAATTCCAGATTCCAATGAGAGACTCTGTCTCAGAAAAATACTGTGGATGACTTTCCTCAGTTAACAGAACTTGAGGTTGACCTCTGGCCTACAGAGATAAGTGCATACACATGCATGCATAACCCCTCCCATACACACATGAACACACACACACACACACACACACACATACACGCAATTCTTGATGAAGCATCATGAGAAATGAGTTTAGAGTGTGGCTCACTGACTTGACTCATCGACAGTTTTGTGTCATTTACTACTGAGCATCTGAGTAATGATGATAATGATGAACCCGAATGTCAAAACATCAACTACCTGCCAAGCATGATGTCACATGCCAGCAACACATGCCAAGGAAGCAAGGTGGTGAGTTCCACATCAGACAGGGCTATGTAAGAAGACCCAGTTTCAAAACAAAAAGGCAGAACATCACTTACATTGCTCACCAATCTAATCTACAATTCTCAGAAGGCTAGGCAGAACGACATATTGGTTTTTACTTGGAAAAAGTTGGAAGATTTTGAGGATTGGAGGTGACCTGACTCTTGGGGGCTGGAATCATTTGGCATTTCACTCACACAGTTGTCATGATGAAATCTGGTGGCATCTCCATGTGGCCACATGGTTTCCACTCAACACAGTAGTCAGAGACCAAGAGACAACACCTAACAGACAAAAGACAGGATTGCACAGGGACTTATGAAATAACCATAAAGCCACAAATGTTACTTTCAGAGGTTCTCCATTTTGGAGAAAAGAGTTCAGGTTAAGATGGGAGGAAGTATCTCTTATCATGTTGTAGTGACATCTTAGTGATGCTGAGGAAGAATGCACACAAGGGATGTGTATGGCTGCCATCATTAGAACATATGAGTTACATGAGGCTGTCAAAATCTCAAGGGCCTAGCTCTCTACAACTGAGATGTAATGACTTCTTGGGTAAACAGATGACATTTCTAGCCTTATTTGTGATTAAGCCCCAAAGAGTCATTGATTTCTGAATGGATAAATCTGACATTTGGATCTTTACTTGTAACACATTTGGAAGATGCATGGATTAATAGAAAAAGCAGTTAATAATCAAGAGACAGACAGATTCTACCCAACACTGCTGTTATCTATAACATATGGGACAATGTCACTCTCCCTGACAGTAGCACTTCACAAATTTCAGGTAACTCATATTCACACTGATGATACCTGAATATCTTGCTTATTTACTATATTCATTCTCTGTGTGTACACACACACACACACACACACACACACACACACACACACACACATATACATGTGAACATGAAGGTTATGACCAACGTTGAGTGTTAATCCTCATCATCTATCTACTTTGTTTGGTGAGACACAGTCTTTTACAAGACTAAAGCTTGCCAATTCACCTTGGCTGGCCAGCCAGTGAGTTTTAAGAATCTACCTGTCTCAGTCTCGTGGACACTGGGATTATAACTGTATGACAGAATACACAGGTACTTGGTGTGAATTCTGGAGATGAAACTCAACTTTTTATACTTGTGCAGCAAGCACTTTATCAACTGAGCTGCCTCTGAAGCTTAATATGCTTCCATTTTTACTCCCTTGAAATGAAATATGCTTTTGTTTGGGTAGGTGGTAATGCTGTTAGNGTGTATACTTAGAGGTTATAAGAGGATGTTCAATCTGCTGTATCTGGAGTTATGGGAAGGTGTGAGTCCTGAAATAAGGTCCTAGAACATAAATTCAGGTCCCCAGGAAGAGTAGCAAGGGCTCTTATCCTAGATCCTGAGATTGTCCTACCATTCTGCTAGGGATAAGAAGCATTGCTTTAGATAAAAGCAAACACCATATTCTTAGACCATTTGGGTTTGGAATACACTTGGCTTTTCCAAAGTAGTAGGCAAGGACAAGGTCTTTTCAGATGAATGTACCACAGGAGTCGTCTGGCCTCTTTCTAGCAGAAGGATGCAATTAGAAATGCAGCCTCATCTGTGGACTCAGAGATCAATCCTGGGTCTGGCACAAAAATGGAAAGAGATTTTCATAATTAGCTTGACAAAAAGCACTAATGGAGGAATTGAAAAGCACAACAAATAATTGGCACAGAGAATTTCTGGTCGTGGTGGCTCTTTGTGTGAGAAGGTGAGGTTACTGACAGAGCTATTGATATCCATTGTTACAGCAAGGTTAGGAAGGCAGACACGCGCTTAGTGACAGAGCTTACTGTCAATGGTGCTATTAATATCATTGTGCATTGGTGTGCTCACTATAATCACAAAAGACCAAGATGGATTAGAAAAGGTACAACCTGGGAAAACCTGAGGGCTTTTGATAGTGTGAGGTCTAACAGTGTTACAATTTTGACTGTGTGAATGTGTAAATAATGTTTGTGTATGTTCAGGTACACGTGTGTGTGTGTGTGTGTGTGTGTGTGTGTGTGTGTATGTAGGGGTTCATGTTCATGCATGTAGAGAGCAGGGGATAACCTCTGTCCTTTTCCCCTATGTGTTTATTATTTTAAGACAGCATCTCTTATTTGTCTGGAACTAGGCAAGTAGGCTAATGTCACTGGCCCCAAACCCCAGGGATGTTCCAACTCTGCCTTCCCAGGATTACACGTGAGCATCTGCATTCTTATGTGGGTCCTGGGATGGGACCAGGGTGCTCATATTTGCTAAGCAAGCACTTCACTGGTTAAGCTTTCTCCCCAGCTTCCCACCTATCGGTTTTTGACTGAAAAATGTCTTCCATGAACTCATGAATTTAAACATTGGGTCCCTGGTTGTTGGCTCTGTTTGGGGAACTCTTCATGAGATTGAGCCTTATTGGAAGAAGACTGGGGCGGGCTTTGAAAGTTCTAGCCTCATCCCAGTTCTAGTCTCCTCTCCTCTCCTCTCCTCTCCTCTCCTCTCCTCTCCTCTCCCCCCGCCCCCTGCTTGTCAATGGAGAAGTAATTTCTGAGCTTGCTGCTTCAGTCACCTACTGCCATGCCTCCTTGCCATTATAGACCATACCATGGGATGGTAGGCTAAAACAACTCTTTCTTCCAAAATCTGCTTCTAGTCATGGTGTTTTATAATAGTAACAAAAAGGAATGGATACAGCACACACATGCACATACATACACACATGTGCACACACTATTTTAAACTTTAAGAATATGCAATTTATTTCTCCTAGGTGCTGGGAAAGTAACCAAGTACACATCAATAGGAAGGGAGAGTTTTACATATCTAACAGGTAGAACTATATAAGAACTAGGCAGGCTCTGACTCTCAGAGACAACTGGAATTGCCCAAACATTTTGATACTTAGAATTTCAGAAACCATCTGGTTGAGAAGAGGAATACACCACAAATGGGCCACACTGATGGAATGATGGCCCTTACAAGAAGCAAGGGACAAAACATGGATTTTCTTGGGAAGAATAAGTAGTTTGTGTTTGTTTTTAGGCTTCCTAAAGTTCGTGGAGAATGAGTCCACCCTCTGCTGATAAACCTACTGTCCTTTAGACTGTCTCTTAAGATACTTCTGCATCTTTCTGTGCATCGCATAGTGACTAAGAAGCAATATCAAATACACTTCCACAGGAACATCTGAAGTTCATGGAATTAACAAAAGAAGCAAAAGCTGGAGCATACCACAAGGCAAGCAAAATATCTCACCTCTCTATCCTTCTCTTTGGACAAAGTAGGGGTCCAACTCCACCATCATCCTTGACAAGAGAGGGCAAGTACCTCTGGGTGAGCTGCTGTGGAGACAAGCAAGAAAGTGGTAAGTAAGATGGCCCCTGAGGTGGTGAGTTTAACAGCCACTGGGTGTTACTATTTTTCTGTTATTGTGATTTGTAATAGGTGGTTATCAGTGATCTAGCTGTATCACTGAGAGGAGGCAAATGTGATACTCAGTTTCAATTTCTTTTCTAAAAAATTTATGTGTTGTTCAAGGGTTGATTTATTAGTGGTAAAAGGAATCTACAGACTCAGTGCTCTGGAATGAGATTCCTACCTTGGAATCAACTACATCCTCTTTTTCTTCCAACTGTTTTGGGTGGAGAGAAGTGTGTGATCCACTAACATTGGTCATGAATCTAGCAAACCCCTAACGTGGTCCTGCTTTAACTCTGGCTCTGTGTCATTTTCTTCATCTTGTGATTAGAAGGACCTATAAGCCTTTCCTTTATCTAAGCTCTTTTGAGAATGCATCTCTCTTGGCTGCAATGATATATAACCCCGCATCTTACTGTTGGGATCTTTACTGTATGGGATAGGTGGGCTATGCATTTGTAGGCATTTGGAGTCTAGAAAAGAACCATTGGGTTTCCTACTTTGTAAAATTCCTTATTTTCTAGAAACAGGCCTTCTCACAGAGCCTGGGATGGCCTGGCCTCACCACATCTAAATTATCCTCTTATCTCCTAAGAGTGCTGGGCTCTGGGTATTCAAATGACTACTTCTGTGAGTTGATGGTTGAATTTGAACTAAGGTCTCCATGCCTGTGCGGCAAGAAATCCTATCCACTGAGCCCTCTTCCCAGTCCTTATTTTTATCTCTTTTCTGGGAACCCCCTGGAAATGGAAAACATGCTTTTAAAAAACCCCAAAAGAATGACATGCACATTTTCCCATTAGTATGTCAGCTGTTGGTTTCGTGAACAGGAATCCAGATGTAACTAAGAAGGAAAAAAGAAGCATGTTCCCCTACAAAACACATCACAAGCACTTCTGGTCTCTGATCATAATGCCATTGTCATCAGCTTTCAGGCCTTCTGCTTCTCACCATAAGTGCATCTGTACTAAGTCACGTGACCGAGGGTGGACTCCCTAGCTCTCCTGATTGTATTACTTTTGCTTTACCTGAGGGCAGTTACAGGATCCAGAGGTGAGACTGTGGAGATGCTGGGGAGACAGCATCCAGCCCTGTGCAGTGTTCCACCCCTAGTGTGTGTGGTCTAGGCTGTGGAGATGCTGGGGAGACACCATCCAGTGCCCTGTGGTATTCCATTCACAGTGTACTGCGTTCTAGGGAAGGTAGCCCTGTATGCTGGCTAACCAATCACTGCGGTATTCCATTCACAGTGTACTGCGTTCTAGGAAAGGTAGCCCTGTATGCTGGCTAACCAGTCAGAGCAAGTCACTTTCCTCTGACTTGATCAGATCAAGTCAGCCTGTGTGAATCAAACGGATCACAGGAAACATCCAGATTATTGAGAGAGGCAGAGAGTTCATTTCCACACCGGTTGCATGAAGAGTTGAATAAAAGTTGAGAGCTTCTGGTGACCATGTTTGCTGCCACGAATGGGCCACCAAATTGGAAATAAGTGTCACAGTGGGAAAATAATAGAACAAAAAGGGAAAGGCTAGAGCTATTTGATTACCACACCTAACTACACCAAAATAACACACCATGTTCATGTTCTTTAGTTGAATAAAACTAAAAAACAAAACAAAACAGAAAAAACAAAAAACAAAAACAAAAAAAAACCCCAACTTTCTGCTAAATGCAGATTAAATTGTACTCCTGTGCCTTGCAACTTTGGGTTCAGTGATAAAGAGACTTTATTATTCCCTGTCTAACATATAAAGAGCAAACTAGAGATCAGAAAGGTGAAGCCATTTGAACAATTCTGCAGAGATGCAGGATGACAAGACTTTAGTCTGCTGACTTGTGTTCTTTAACACATACCCCATGACACTGATAATCTCTGATAACTTATGCTAAACACATCTCTCCCCTGTCCAGGGAATGCCTCTATTAATCAGCTATCAAGTTTTTCCTGAGATTTCCTCTATAATGATGCAAAAGCATTTTGCTAAATTCAAGTTGAGCTACGTGTCCTCAAGTCACACAATCCAATCAGAGAACAAAATCTACTCAGCAAGAGTCATTCTTATGCAGGGAGGTGGCATAAAGGTAAGGACAGTTGAGTGGGTAACATAAAAATCAGGAGGTTTTATGGTAAGGCTGAACAGGTTTGGACTCCTATTTGTGACAAGCACTGGCCTATAGGTAGCATAAGAAAAAGCCTTCCTTCAGTCAGACCACAAGAAGAAACAGAGTGAAGTTGGTCCTAGGAATGCTTTTGTATCTTAGCTTCTCACCTCTTCTCCTCAGTCTAGAATCTTCTGTTCTGAGGACTACCTGCAGACAAAGTTTGTTGCCTTTCTGTAGCTGGTCTAGGGCAGCACAGAGTGGCTTTTCTATACATCTGGTGACCAAATAGACAGGGCTGCAGTTCACTCCCTTTAAGAAAGAGACCTCTACACAAAACCAGAGACACTGAAATTTATAGAGGAGAAAGTGGGGGAAAGCCTTGAAGATATGGGCACAGGGGGAAAATTCCTAAACAGAACAGCAATGGCTTGTGCTGTAAGATCAAGAATTGACAAATGGCACCTCATAAAATTGCAAAGCTTCCATAAGGCAAAAGACACTGTCAATAAGACAAAAAGGCCACCAACAGATTTGGAAAGGATTTTTACCAATCCTGAATCTGATAGGGGACTAATATCCAATATATACAAAGAGCTCAAAAAGCTGGACTCCAGAAAATCAATTAACCCCATTAAAAATGGGGTACAAAGCTAAACAAAGAATTCTCAACTGAGGAATACCGAATGGCTGAGAATCACCTGAAAAAATGTTCAACATCCTTAATCATCAGGGAAATGCAAATCAAAACAACCTTGAGATTCCACCTCACACCAGTCAGAATGGCTAAGATCAATAATTCAGGTGACAGCAGATGCTGGCAAAGATGTGAAGAAAGAGGAACACTCCTCCATTGCTGGTGGGATTGCAAGCTGGTACAACCACTCTGGAAATCAGTATGGCCATTCCTCAGAAAATTGGACATAGTACTACTGGAGAATCCAGCAATACCTCTCCTGGGCATATACCCAGAAGATGTTCCAACTGGTAATAAGAACACATGCTCCACTATGTTCATAGCAGCCTTATTTATAATAGCCAGAAGCTGGAAAGAACCCAGATGTCCCTCAACAGAGGAATAGATACAGAAAATGTGGTACATTTACACAGTGGAGTACTACTTTGCTATTAAAAAATGAATTTATGAAATTCTTGGGCAAATGGATGTATCAGGAGGATATCATCTTTAGTGAGGTAACCCAATCACAAAATAAGTCACTAGATATGCACTCACTGATAAGCAGATATCAGCACAGAATTTTAGAATACCCAAGATACAATTTGCAAAACACAAGAAAATCAAGAAGGAAGACTAGTGTGTGGATACTTCATTCCTCCTTAGAATAGGGAACAAAATACCCATGAAAGGAGTTACAGAGACAAAGTTTGGAGCTAAGACGAAAGGATAGACTATCTAGAGGCTACCCCACCTGGGGATCCATCCCATAGTCAGCCACCAAACTCAGACACTATTGCATATGCCAGCAAGAGTTTGCTGAAGGGACCCTGATATAGCTGTCTCATATGAGGCTATGCTAGTGCCTGGCAAATACAGAAGTGGGTGCTCATAGTCATCTAAAAGATGGAACACAGGGCCCCCAATAGAGAAGCTAGAGAAAGTACCCCGGGAGCTGAGAGCAACAACAATATTAACTAACCAGAACCCTCAGAGCTCGTGTCTCTAGCTGCATATGTAGCAGAAGATGGCCTAGTCAGCCATCATCGGGAAAAGAAGCTCCTTGGTATTGCAAACTTTATATGCCCTAATACAGGGGAACACTAGGGCCAAGAAGTGGAAGTAGGTGGGTAGGGGAGCTGGGCAGGGGGAGGCTATAGGGAACTTTTGGGATAGCATTTGAAATATAAATTAAGAAAATATCTAATAAAAAAAAGAGACTTACCAGGTTGATCAAAGTGGGAAGGTGGGAGGTGTGGGCTATAGGACTACAGAGAGGTCATTGTCATCTGCACTAGCTATGCCTATGGTGTCTTGTTAGCTCCTATCCATAACAGAGTGCCAGCACCCAGCACCAGAGGGAAGAAGTTTTCCCCAAAGAAGAGTTCTAGTCTTGTAAAATGAGATATCTGGTGGGTTTGTAGGCTAGTGGGCACATATCCAGGCAGAGGAAAAAGCTTGGAGAAGCTGGAGATGGGGTTTAAAGATGAGTAGTAGGGTTGTGAATGCGCAAATAAGGATCTATCTGGACATTTCAAAGTCAGACTACAGGAAAAGCAAAAGCAAGAAGAGAGGTTTGAAGGGCAGATGGACCATACAGGACCATCCTGATGAAGGAGAGAAAGAGACAGGATTCTGGCCTCTGTTTTTTCATCACCTTAGAAATGGTTGGTTTCAAGTGACCCATTGGATACTACTATGCTTTTGTATTTTATGAGAGAGTTAGAGAGAAAGTGTGTGTGTATGCGTGTGTATGTGTGTGTACCACCTGTATGCAGGTGTCCATAGAGGCCAGAAGGGAGCTTCATATCACGTGGCTGAAGTATAGGCAATTGTGATGTGTCCGCTGGACATTCCCCTGTGCCTTTTTTCATGCCCTTGCAACAAGGCTGAACATTTAGAGCTATTTCTTTAGATATCTTCAGCAGGCTCTTAAAATTCATTAGGGCAGAAATCAAGTGGCTTTGACTCTATGAGTAACTGAGTATGCTTATATATTTTTTTTCCAGAGGTTCAAATTTGGCAGTCTCTGGACCAGTATAATTCATTCTACAATGAAAGAAAGAAAGGTGTTAGGCAACAGAAGTGGACAGAACATCTGCTTACTTTACATACTGGCTACTGCCCCAGCATCATGGGACTGAGAATGTATTGCTTGCTCGGGGCTGTGGGTGGTCGCTGTAATGTCTCCTCCTGCTTCCACCTAAAAGCTGCGCCAGCCATCAGGCAAGCATAACTATTGCTAGGTAAGATTTTTTTCCCAGAAGAGCTTTTAGAAAACATTTACAGCATTTATAGATTAGATTCTAATAGATGTCAAAAATTTAGTCTCTTCAACTATTAGAATTCAAGAAGGAGATATAGTTACATATCTGTTTTCTATGTACAAATGTGCAAATGGGGGGGGGGGGATTCTTAGATGATTCTAGTGGTCATTGTCCATATGCTCATTACAACAATCTATAGAATCAGGTTGGGTTCCCCAAATCCTGAATCCAATATTATGCCAATAGCTAGCAACAGACACATGGTTTCTGTAGCAAGTTTCATCTGGACAAATGTGATACCTCAGGAAGTGTGATGTAGAGGGCAGAGGGAGGTCCTGGAGGCACTGAAGGAATTAGAACGTGATAAAGGAGGGTTTAAAGTGAGTATGTCAGATTTAGGTCAGTGGGGGAGACTTATCCCATAAAGATGTACTGAATGTAATAAATAGAGAATGAAAATGCCCCTTAAGAAACGAAAGTGGTAATGGGGAAGCAAAAGCTAAGCCAAGGGGAAACACAGCCCGATGTCCATATCAACAGCAGGACATTTGCATGGGCGGGGGGGGGGGTACGGGGGGTAGATACAGTGGAGAAGCTTTGTGCAAGTATGAGCAGCAGTGACCATGCAAATTAGGAGCAGATATAGAGGCCTTCCTGTGATCGCTGGTTCTCAGGGGCAAGCCAGCTATTTACCCTGGCTGATCCCAGAGCTCTTGGTTTAACCTGCCTCATTAAACTAAATAAAAAACAATAGAGGACGACAGTAGATGTCAGCTTCTACATGTGCCTCCACCTATACATGCGTGTGCGCGCACACACACACACATACACACCTGTGTTTCCACCTGTACACATGTACACACACACACACACACACACACACACACACACACACCTGTGCCTCCACCTACACAAGTACACACACACACATATATATACACACACCTGCCTCCACCTGCACATGTACACACACACACCTGAACATCCATACACATGCACACACACCACACACATGCACATGCAAAAATAACATATCAAAGATGTTGACAAAAAAATGCTTTCTTAGTGTGATAGGCATGGGGGGGCACACACACTGCTGTGTGTATATAGGTCAGAAGATCACTGCATCTTTACGTGGACTTCAGGGTTGAACTCAGGTCTCAGACTGCACAGCTTAGTGTTTAAATCCACTGAGCCATCTCACGATCCCCCCGTTGCTTTTCTGATACAGGCTCCCATTACATAACTCTAGGCTGTCTACTCTAACCTGGAACTTATAATTCTCTGACCTCAGGTTCCCAAGTGTAGGGATTAGGAGAACTGAGCACTTAGCTTGATGGAAACCATTTCTTTACAGTATTTCTGACACCAAAATTATGTGGTTTTCTCCCAACAACCAGTACTTCAACTTTTCTCATACAGCTTGATCTCAATGCTTCATCTACAGCCAGTTACTGAAAACAGCATCCAGGATGCCGTAGATGAAGAGTTCGCTCCCACCAAGTTGTTCCCCTCAGCATTGCAGACATTCACTGCAAACAGTGGCTCTCCTGAGTGCTCATCCTCCAGTCTCACCTGGCAACAACCTGGGGACTCTTTCAGCACCTCCGCATGCTTGATCATTTTCTGGTACCTCAGACATCTCAAGAGAATACTCTTTATATGCTCACTGGTTTATAATAAAGGACATTATTGAGTATGCAAATGAGTGGGCAGGTGTAGACATGCCCTTGAACTTGTGAGAGTGTTGGTTCTGGTGTGCTGCCATCTGCACGCTCAGTGATTGGAAAGGATCAGAAAGGAAAAGAATCGCTTTCAGAAGCCAAACCGAACCAAAGGCAGGAGCTTGGCTATGTCAGCGAACCAAGAACATGGCTTCAACAGACATTTAGATTCCAAATGGGGAGATTAAACACTGAGATGACAGGCTGCAAAGAAGGATATTTCATTACAGACACAGTCAATTAGTCAGAGAGCAAGATTCACATTAAAGCTAACTGGCAAATGTACTACCAGTGTGAGAAAATCTTGTGATAATTACACAGGAAAACAGCATAATGAGTAGAGCAGTGGTTCTCAACCTTCCTAATGCTGTGACCCCCAGATACAGTTCCTCATGCTGTACTGATCCCCCAAACATAAAATGATTTCATTGCTACTTCATACCTGCAATCTTGCTACTGGCATAAACCATAATGTAAATATCTGATATGTGGGATATCTGATGTGACCCCCCCCCCCCAAAGGGGTCACAAGTCACAGGTTGAAAACTGCTAGACCAGACCAATGTAGGAAGAATGTATTTATATAAGACAGAAGGTAAAATAATTTTTTTCCCAGCATCAGGAAAATTCTGTTTCTGGATGATTCTGTGAAGGTTGAAAATCAGACGTGATACAGAGAGGCATTAAAAACAGCATGCCTTCAAACGGCGAAGCGTGATCTGTGAGCCAGAGAGTAAGACAAGTTATCCTAAGAGAAAAAAGTAGATTCAGAGTGACTGACATCCGGGCATATCCTGGCTAAGCTTTCAACTTCTATTGGTAAACCGGGAATTCGTCGGGTACTCAGACAGCAGAGTGGGTGGAGGGGCCTGGTCGAGCTGTGAACTTTTCCTCATCAGAACTCAAAGCTAGAAGGCAAAAGCCAAAGTGCCTGGATTCTAAAAGAAAATTGTGTGGTGACTCATGAATACTAATGTCCCGTCAAGTTGTCATTCTAGAATAAAGGTCAGAGCTGGGTAAACGGGCGAGAACAGCAGCCATAGGCGCTGATGGATTGTCCATGGCATGAGAGAATTTGGTTATTTCCCAATAACTAGGAAATGTTCCCCAGAACTTGGAAAGGAAGACACTCTCAGACCATGGGAGAGCACTGAATGTATAGGAAAGATGATTAAAAACAATGCGAGGCTGGATTCTAGGTTAAAGCATCGGTGGGTTTTTATGCTCCCCCCACAGACACACAGGCACACAGGCACTACCAAACTAACTTTCATGAAGAACAATCTGGAAGACAAATTGAAGACTAATTTTATTGTGAGCTACAGAAAAAAAAATCCAGAATAGAAATCTATGTAAAGATATACAATCAACCCAAAGTTTTAATTATTTCATATTATTTCTATACAGCCTGCTAGATTTTTACAACAATAATATGTGTAAGACTTGGGAAATACTGATTCTAGGTTTGCAGAGGGCTGTATGGCATTTGAGAGTGCTTCTGTGTCATTTGGTGTAATAGAATCACCTCGATTAAGAACGCATATAGAACTTAACATTGTAAAGTCCCACCTCATTAGAGCAACACCCAGAACTGAGAGGGCCACTTACTCAGATTTATTCTCCACAGAATATCAACTAGGCCAGTCTTCCTATAACTCTTCAAACAATATACTTGAGACTCTGATTAAGCAATATCTATATTTAAATTAAACCAATTTTATGGAACACATATGATGACTTTACTGACTAGCAGATGGAGTTATACATTTTACTTCCGAATCAACACACAGGCCCAATGAGATGGCTCAGCAGGTAAAGTCATTTTTGGCCATTGTTGACTATTGCTGGTCAATCCCGGAATCAACATGGTGGAAGGAGAGAACTGTCTCTCCCAATTCTCTCAATGCATGTAGTGTTAGGATTTGGAAAAGAATAAGTACAACCTACTGTTTTTTCTAAGTTAACAAACATGAATGACATGTCAGTAATCCCCCACAGTTCATAATTTCCCATCCAAATCATTTAAAATGATTTCATGCACACAGAGATTTTGATTCATTTTCTTTATCTAGCTTAGAGCCTTTCAAAGGTAGTGTTCGCAGGAATTGGCACAGTCTTCAGGCAGGGATGTTTAGAATGTATTGTATGGTGATTACTTAATATTCAGAAAACCAGTACCTCTGTCAAAAATTTAGAATCAAATTAAGATAAAGTATTACATTAGTCAGCATTTAAACTATTTAATTAAAATATAAATTATACATGAATCCATTTTCTTTCTTTTTTGGTGGTTGTTGTTGGTATGTGCGTGTGTGTGTGTGTGTGTGTGTGCATGTGTGTGTGTGTATATGTATGTATGTGTGTGTACCTGTTTGGGTGTGGATGGGATGCACAGTGCACATGTGGAACTGAGAGGACCACCACCGTGTCAGTTCTCAGGTCCCCTCCCCGCTCCATGCTTTCTGAAGTGTCATCTCCCACTGGCTTGGAACTGCAGCCTATACTCTACAAACTTCCTGGGATCCTGCTACATCTGTCTTCAATTTTACAATGCTGAGCCTGCAGGCATGTGATTCGGTGTCCATTTTTACATGGGTCCTAGTGGTCAGAATTCAAGTCCACAAAGCAATATGAATAAAAATAATCTATAAAAAATACCATTGAGCTCTTTCCACAGTGGCCGTCTACTGATGAGCATGGCGTCTTCCCCTAAGTATGATTAGGATACCTAGTGAGGCTCCATTGGAGAAAACTAATTTTGCCTTTGCAAGTTGTCAACTGAAGACAGATTCTTAGTTAGGGGTAGAAGCTCATGTGCATGTCTCCCTCTTAGTACTGCGGCCCTGATGGCTTGAACCTATGCTGCTACAGTCTCTGAGTTCAGATGCATGCCATTCCTATTGTGTCTGGAGGACACTGGTACCTTGATGTCGTCCATTCCCTCTGGTCCTTACAATTGTTCTGCTTCCTCATCTGTGTGGTTCCCTGAGTCCTGAGGAGAGGTGTTTGATGAAGACATTCCATTTAAGATTAAGTCTCTCACTCTTTTCACATTGCCCAGTCGTCTCTGTGTTATTTCCCAATCTCTGTGAGAGAAAGTATCTCTGATTACAGCTGAGACATTGATCTGTGTGTATAGCAGAATGCCATAGTAGTTATTTTATTGCTATGGTCATTTAGCAGAAAAATGGTGCCTGGTTTTCCTGTAGATCCCTGGGCTATCTAGTATCAGGATTTTGGCCACATGAGCAGTCTCAGGGGTGGGTTCCATCTCCTGGAGTGGGTCTTACGTCCTATTCTAGAGTTATTGGTCATTCCCATAATGTCTGTGCACTGTATCAGCATATCATACAGACAGGTCACCACTGTAACTCACAGCATTTGCAGCTGAGTTGATGGTTGCCTCTCTCCTCTGGTAGCTTGCAGAGTACCTTTGATAACCATGAATACTTGTCTGTAGGGGTGAAGTTTCTTGGTACACACTGACACAGTTTCTTTGCATTCAATGAGATATGTAAGTATTGTCTTCAGCAAAATGGCCTTACTATCCTCAGTTGTTTCTAGGTTTCCATGGACCCCTTTGAACAAAAACTCAGTTAGGTCTAACCATTGTTGATACCAGATAGTTCACTTGGTGGCAAATGATGTCTAATTAGGGCATGGCCCTTCCCCCCATCATTTGGTGGCATCATTTACATTTCTATATTCTATGTATATTTTGAGAAGCTTCTATAGTAGTAATTTTCCATCTGATCCCTCAAATGGCTCTTAGTGTTAGTTGTCCTTGCCTGCATTTCTTCCTCTACCTTCTCTCCTCTCCTCATTCCCATTTAATTCTGATAGAGTCTTCCCCATGACTGAGGTGGGGTTTTCATAAGCAGCTCTGGCTGGCCTATGACTCACATATAGCCAACACCTCCTTTGGCACTTTAATTTGCTTCAGTCTCTCAAGTATTGAAACTACAAACACAAGTTATCGATGCCTATTTTCAAGGTTTGGATGAAAACCCACTCAACCCTTTCTCCATAAGCTGCTGATGCATCTGATAGTTACAAAGATGGATTTAATAATATGCATCTGAAATTAGCTTGTGCTGCATCTGATAGTTACAGAGATGGATGTAATGATATACATCTGAAATGATTTGTGAATCACGATAGTGTTCTCTAAAAAATTACTTTTTAATATTTTGATATGTTTTAGGGTGTGTGAAAATTATCACGATTTGCTAACAGGCTGAATTGTGTGTTTAAGCTCTGTTTCTCCCAATCAGTGTGTTACAGGTCTAACCCGTGTGATTATTCCTACAGACATACTCTGTAGAACGGCGCCTGGTTGGTTACTTGTTGCTATGATAAAATACCCTAACAAAGACAGCTTAAGGGAAGGAGATTTATTTTGCCTTACAGTTCCAGAGGGGACAGTCTGTCAAGGAGGTAAAGATATAACCATAGGTAAGGAAGACAAGAAGACAGGATTAGGACCCTGGTTGGTCACGTCACATCCACACACAGGAAGTGGAGTCTGGCTATAAAGCTTCATGACCCACCCTCAGTGACATACTTCCTCCAGTGAGGCTCCACCTCCTAAAGGTTCCAGAACCATTCCAAATAATACCAGCTGCTCAGGGCCAAGAGTTCAAACACACAAGCCTACAGGGAACAGTTCTCCAAATGTATCCTTCCACTCATTTTTTTATAGATGGAGTTCTATAAGGGCACAGCTTTGTCCACTATTTACATATCACCCACCCTTGTTTGCTTGCATTGGACAGTGTTAGACTTCAGTTGTGACTGAAGATGCATGACGGGAAAATTCAAAAGCGCTACCATCTGGGTGATTAAAAAGCAATTGCCAGCCTCTGGCCTGAAAGGACAGAGCAAAATACACCAAGCAGAGCTGTGCAAAGGTATGGTTACAGCAAACAGAACTGTTATGAGGAGGTGAAAATGAGGAGAGCTAGGGGAAAAAGGATGCAGAGCGCCGGAAAGCAGCAGGGTGGGTGGGACCACTTCCGTTAGTGTGTACATACGTTCTAGAATTCTAAGGGGTACAGCAGAGCTTTTAGCCTGGCAGAAAAAAGCACTCCTTATCTTGCCCCTAGATGGTCATTAAAGAGAAATTCTAAACGGAAGGAGATACTGGGGAGGAATCAGTGCAACCCTAGAAGACTACAAACGACCGACCCCTGCGTCTCTAATCTCAGCACATCAGCTTTCAGCTTCCTGAGTGCAGGGAGCTGGTCAAATGCCAGAAAACACGGAGGAAATGATTAGTGGCAGATAAGATCCCTCTCTGAATTCACCTTCTCTCCCTGGAAGGAAGCACAAAGGGCTTAGGTGTACAGGGTAGTGGTGGGGTCGACTCTGCTTTCCACAGTTATTCTTAAGAGTTTTCAGAGTTCAGAAAAGGCAAAAAAAGGGAAAGGAAATTCCATGAGCGAACTGGAGCCCGTGTGACCCGCAGGAGCTGCAGGCACCTTCAAACAATAAATGACAGGCACTAGTAAATGACATAGGGCGCGAGAAGCCAGTCGTGAGCCGCTTGTTTTGTCTCCAGACACAACTTGATTATTGCTGGAACCAGAGACAGCAAGCAATTCACGTTTCTAATGATGTCATACAGGACCTATTAGCATATCAGTATCTGCATTGCAAATAAGGTGGGCAAAGACAATGCACGCAGCAGAAACCCCACCGACTCTCTTCTAGGTAAGCCTTGAGGACTTTATGCAGGACAGGTCCTTGAAGGGCCAGCAGCAGCAGCTACTTGGAGTGTTGGCAGGCCACAGTTCTCTGGTCCCTTTCTTATCTGTGATTGATGGCAAAGGGCATTTGTTTTAAAATCTAGATTATTATTACTATAATCTAGATTATTTGAGATAATACATAATATAAAACATGTTTGTGAATAAACATGCTGCTCTGGCAAAGGACATGAGTTTGGTTCCAGCACCCACATGGCACTCACAACTTCCTGTAACTCTAGTGCTACGGACTGTGAAACCCTTTTCTGGGCTCTCTGGCTCCTGAATGGGGGTGGTACACACCAACTCATGCAGGACATACCCACAAATAAAAATATGTCTTTAAAAGCAATGATACCAGGGCTAAGGAGATGGCTTAGTAGGTAAAGCATTTGCTGTGCAAATATGAAGACTTGATTCTGATTCCCAGAATCCATGCAGAAGAAATCAGGATACAGATGGAAAGATGGCTCAGTGGTTAGAAGTTCTTGCTGCATTCCAGAGGACACTCATTCCCGGTACCTACACCAGGTGTCTCACAAGCACCTATAACTAACTACATCTCTAAAGGATCAAATGTTCTCTTCCGGCCTCCGTAGTCTCTGCATACTCTGCACACATTTCCACTGTGCACATACTTCTACATAGGAACACATGCACACACATAGTTAAAATAATAAAAATCAAATCTTTTTTAAAAGCAGGCTTTGGTAATGTGCATTTACAATGCTAACCTTGATGAGGAAAAGACAGATGGATCTCTGGGACCTGCTGGCGAGGCAGCTGAGCTTACATGGCAAGTTCCACGTCACTGAGACCCTGTCTTATAAAATGAGATGGATAGTTCAAAAGGAATGTCATCCTTGATTTCTAGCTTCTATATGTACACGTGTGCATGTGTGAATATATTTACACACAAACATTTCCCTAGATACACATATGCAAAAAATCAATTTTAACAAAGTTTTTAAAAAAAAACTATAAATATATTCTTCTTTATTTTATTGAAGTATGTCCCTTCCAATTACAATTTCTTCAGGACTTTTTTTTTAAATTTTTTATTAGATATTTTCTTAATTTACATTTCAAATGCTATTCCGAAAGTCCCCTCCCCCCTCCCCCCTCCCCCCTCTCTGCTCCCCTGTCCGCCCACTCCCACTTCTTGGCCCTGGCGTTCCCCTGTATTGGGGCATATAAAGATTGCATCCTGAAGAGATGGTGTGATTTCTAAGTATATGTAATGGTTACAGTTATTGATTTACATGTATCAAACCTGTATCTCTCAAATAAAGCCAACTTGATCATGAAGAATCTAAACAAATCTCTCAGTCTTAAAAGATCTAAAATGATATCTAAGAATTCTGATGAATCCACTTGAAAATATTCAAAACATCTGATGCTGTATTTTTCTTGTGGGGAGCCAGAAGAAATGCCAGGAGAGGAATAAATCTTGCTCTGTCTCTTGCTGTGACTGAGAAACCAGCAGAAGGAGTGCCCTAGCCAGCATTTGTCCCCTCAATGCATTGAGGAAAAGCCAATTCAATGTCAAGTTGAACCATCACCTCTATATGACCTTAACTAGTTTTAATCTTCTGAAAAAAAAGACTTGGATAGCTGCCCTTTCTCAGTCCTAAAGGGACCGAAGCTAATGTTTAGCCTCTCAGTAAAGAGATACTTGGATGCACTCTTACAGGATGGGAAATTGACAGCACAGAATGCTCTTAGGAGAACCTGCTCTCGGGGAGCCTTAAGACAATTTTTCAATCTTGGTAAATGTGGATAAAGGCAAGTTCCTTCCAGACTCTTCTGGCCTTTACTACGATTGTATCTTGACACTTAAGACCATCTTTTCTCAAAAGGACTTCTGGTATTCTATTAACTGTAACAGTGTGATCGAGAGTAGGGAGAAGAGAGAACAAGTAAGAGAATGAGTGTGTGTGTGTATGTGTGTGTGTGTGTGTAATGTGAAGTGTAAATATGTTTGCTGTTACTCTGCTCAGGTTCCAAAATGAAATGACAGAGTCTGGGCACCTGAGGTTTTATAGAAAAGCCAGAAATGCATGCTGGGAAAAAGACAGCATCTTCCACAAATGGCTCTGGTCAATTTGGACAACTGCATGTAGAAGAATTCAAATAGATCTGTACCTGCACAAAATTCAACTTCAAATGGATCAAAAGCCTCAACATAAAACCAGATACACCAAATCTGACAGAAGAGAGGGCAGTAAATAACCTTGGAACTCATTGACACAGGAAAACGTTTTCTGACCAGAGCAGAGATAGCACTGGCACTTAGATCAACAAGTAATAGATGGGATCCTTTGAAACTGAAAGGATTCTGAACGGCAAAGGGCACCATTAGTCAGGCAAAGTGGCACAGCCTACAGTATGGGAAAGGAGAAGTAAGTGTTCTTTGTTGTTTTGTTTTTTGTTGTTGTTGTTTTCCGAGACAGGGTTTCTCTGTGTAGTCCTGGCTGTCCTGGAACTCATGTTCTTAACCACCAAGCATCTTTCCCAAATTGGGCTTTTTAACACGGGTTTGAAGATCAAACTCAGATCCATGAGTGTGCAAGCTAAGTGCTTTATTGACTAAACTGTCTCCTCAGCACCTTTTGTTGTTTATGGATAGGCTGGCCTCAAATCTAAGGTGTGGCAAACTCCCAATTCTCTTTCCCATGTCTCTGGAGTACTGAGATTACAAATATGTGATGCCATACCCAGGCCGATCTCTGTTGACTTGATAAAGGTGGGATCTGCTATGTACACTGTGGAAAATGGAAGGCTGTGATTCTTGCTCAAGCAGGGATATGGAAGGAAGGAAGGAAGGAAGGAAGGAAGGAAGGAAGGAAGGAAGGAAGGAAGGAAGGAAGGAAGGAAACTCTTTTAAATGCCAGACTTGCTGGTTCAGAGTAAAAGTATGTAAACGTATCTTAAAGAGATAAGATTGTCACCAGTCCTCACAGGAAGTACTATTCCTATTTTTTAAAAAAAGAGGTTTTCTAAACTAGAAGTATCTTAGGTTTTATGGCTGTGAACAGACACCATGACCAAGGCAACACTTACAAGAAAAACATGTAATTGAGGCTGGCTTACAGGTTTAGAGGTTCAATCCATTATCATCAAGGTGGGAAGATAGCATCATCTAGGCATGTACCCTCCCCTCTCCCCAGCCTGAAGCAGGCTGGGTCAGACCTCATTGCCACCTTCGGGTGTTGCCTCCCAACTTGGATGGCTTCTATTGTTATATCAACTAGCCCTGCCTTCCTCCAAGATCCTGCTGCCTGCCGAGATCTTCCAGAGATGAGACTGCGGCTGCACGTGGTCTTCAGGATGGCGCCAGGGCCCAGGAACTTACTGGCGGGGATGGATGGGAAACCTTCTTTTAAGCTAAGACTCTAGGCATTAAACCTTGGGGCTTTGAACCGCGTTCTGGCCTCCATATTGTTTCTCCTCTCTACCGTTCCTCCCATCCAGCTCCATTCAGGAACCCAGATAGTGTAGGCCGCAGGTAGCCTACAGAATGGGGTTCCTGAACAGTGACCTGAGTACGGGTGGATAAACAGAGAGAGCACTGTCTTGGTTGAGCTCTACAGGAAAAGTTTAAGAAGAAGATGTATCTGCACGGTGAGCAACAGGTATACATTGTTAGCAGTCAGTCATTCAGCTTTAAACTTTATACTTTTTAAAAAATTGTTGCGGTAGGTGCAAAGGGATACGGGCTAGACTGGCTCAGTGTCTGCCCAGTGCTGTTGTCAGCTAGGGTTTGACAGTGAAAAATGGGAGTGAAAACGAATTTAGGTATTTGTCCTCAGTCAAGAACTGCTTTAGGCAAGAGGAGTAGGGCTTAAAAATATAAAATAAAATAAAAAGAGTAAAATTCTAAAAATAAATAAAATAAAAATAGAGCGAGATCAAGAGAGAAGGAAAAATGAATTTCAGAACTCTCCCAGGGTCAGGGGGAAATCAGGGGACATCCGATTAATTCTCTCTTACCCCTACAGGAATCACTTTTATATTTGGCTACATCAAGTTCTCTAAATTCTGTGTTTGTGTTTAGTGCACCAATCTATCCATGTGTCAATTCATGTATGTTTTTTGTTTCATTGTCTGAATGAAGGTTTCATTGTCTGAATGACTGACTGCTGTTTTATGTTTCATGTTGAAAAAGAAAAATGGTTAAAACTTTATCTGCTGATTTAGCCTCGCACTTTAGCCAAAAATCAAGCAAAGCAGGAGAGGCCCTGCTGAAAAACTGTTTTTAAAAGGAGTCTGCAGCTTCTTAGTTCTATGGCAGAAATTCTGAGAGTTGTTTTTTTTCCTAGAAAATTCTCTATAATCATGATTATTGTGTTTAACAAATGACAAAGTGCTTTTTTATCTTGAAATTATAGCTAGAAAAGGTAAAATTCTCTGATTGGTTTAAATTTATAAGACTCATGTAGCCACTTAATTTGCTTTCTGATTGGTTTTAAAGGTATAAATATGCTCTGCATATCTTGGTCATAGAATAATGGCTTATGAATTAGTGGGTATGGTCAAAAGGGTGTAATATTTGTTACAAGAAAGTTAGCTTTAATTTGGTTACTCGGAATTGGAGTCGTTTTAAATAGCAACACATGGCATAAAGCAGCCCAGAAAAGTAGGCCTCTAAGATACTTCTAAATTTGTAACTCAGTGTTGGAATCATTTCAAGCACGTGGCATAAACAAGCCCAGAAATCTGGGCCTCAAGGATGCTTCTAATTGATATAATATTTTATGTAATTTTTATCCTAGAAAATAGACCTAGAGATAAGATTTAAAACAATGTCTCTTTAGTGAAGCATTAAAATTTGCACTGTCATGCATTCATAAGTTGGCAACCAAACTTCGTAACATGATAGTGATGTTTCTTATATTGATTTTAAAGATGATAAATTGTTTTAAAATTGGGTTTTGCTTTCCTAAAGTTGTAGATATATTCTAATATTGCAAAAGAAACTAGAAAATTCTAGAATCTGTCCTCTTTGCAGGAGGATAAAGATGCTCAGATTAAAAAATATTTACTTTGAGTTAGTATAAAACTCTGAGCAACCTGGGGAAGCTTATGTGGCTTTCTTTTTTTTTTTTACAAATTTCTGAGACTAGGGAAAGCTCTAGGGACCTCCCCCCTCCCTGCCTCCAGGGGATTGCCTTCTAGCTAAGCTGCATTTTTCAGATCTACCCAGGTGTTATTCATTATAAAGTTTAAATTCAAAATTTATAAAAGGTCAATCAGGCTGTAGAATTTATAAAAGTATTACTAGCTGGCTTGCCTACTTCATATAAAGTTATAGTTTTGAAAGTTTGTTTTTTCCTTTGCATCCTGATAATTATAAAGTGTTTGCATCTAGTGAGCTTGTAATCACTGGACAATTTTGCCTCAAGGTATGGCTAATAGCCTTACATTATGTAAAAAAGAAAATTTTTTATTGTTTTTGCTTCAATTCAGGAAGCTAAGAGTTTGAATCTTTCATTGTATACTGTTTCCTAAGTGGAAAGTATTTTGTTAGCTAATGCCTCTAAAGGAAAGTTTACTTCAAGTTCTTGCGCTCACACAATGAGCTTTAAAGTTCTGGGGAGTAACTGTTGCCCTGAAGAAAATATTCAGAGGCAATATTTAGGGTTTTAGTTATACTGGAAAATTGTGGTGCAGAAAATCTAAGAAAGAAAATAAAAACTAGCCTGGACAAAAAGTATGTATCCCTTTGTGTGTGTGTCTCCTCAAACAACTGTGAAAACTGGGGATCTGATTAGGACCAGTACAGAAAACATATATACCCTTGACAGAGGAGACACCAATACATGTTTAATGTCATCTTGGCAAGAGGTTGAGGACCCTTTTCCTAGAACATATACAAGCAGCTTTTGCCCATATTGTTTTTTTTTTTAATTATTATTAACTCAGGCATGCTGTTCTGAATGATAGACTCTTATCACTTTCTTATAGCCTTCTATTGAGCAATTCACTATATTCAGTCATTTTAGATTTAATGATTTTTCTCCAATCTGCTCGTTTTAGATTCTTCTGGCCATTTAATTTTGCCTGTACTTCCTTCTCTCTCTCTCTCTCTCTCTCTCTCTCTCTCTCTCTCTCTCTCTCTCTCATTTTAGCTTTTACTAGCCACTCTCTCAAACATGGCTGAAAGTAGCTCAGGAATCCGCTGCAGGATCTTTGACGCTTTGCCCACTACCAATAACGTTAAAGTTGTGCCTGTCTGTCTTTGCCCCTCTATTCTCCATTCTCATGATCTGACATGTTACCAGATCACATTTTATATGTGTCTCAACAGGACACAGTCTTCCACTCCTGTGTCCCTGGGAAGGAATTGTACCTGAGAAGAAGATAGACTTGGGCGGTAGATGAGGTTGGATCAGAGCACCAGCTCCTCTGGGAAGGGACAGGTATTGAGAAAGTCCTCAGCCTTTTGAGATACTGGTAATCTATCATTTCCTGATGATCCTTGTTACAGTAGAGATTAAGGTAGTGCCATAGATGGATTTCTGTGTTTGTTAAGGCTGTTATTTATCCAATTAACTCAACTCAGTAATGAAACAGGCACTCACTCTGCATTGGTATACAAAACCCTGTAATTACCAAGTTAATGCCAGATAATTACCTATTAATCAAAGTCCCCTTGACTAACTTCAAGATGCATATAATCCACTTAAAAAACATCTCAGTGTAGAGTGATACTTTGTGAATGTCACTTGGATAAGCTATTATACAGATGTAGGAAGCATTCTGTTCAAGAATACTTACTCCAACATTGTTCATTCAGTAGGTTAGTGTGAACCCAGAATCCAGAAAAGCATTATCACTAGTGGCTTATGCTAGCCTGATGTCTACCAACACAACATACTTTTCATTCAGGCCTGTTGGCATAGCTTTGTGACCCCAGCTACCCAGGAGTCTGAGGCAAAAGGATGGTAAGTTCAAGGCCTGCCTGGAGTACAGGAAGAGAATTCTAAGTTAGCCTGGAGACACCTTGATTCAAAATAAAAAGAAGGCTAGTGGTGGAACTCTTGTTTGACATATGTGAGGGCCTGGATTCTATCTTCAATAATGTAAGTCAAGAATAAAAATATCCATGGTGTGTTACAGTGATTATTTTTGTCTTGATATCATGATGCATGATCCTGGTTTTCTGGAGAGTTTCCCCCAATGGTCTTTGTCTATTGCTATGAAGAGATACTATGGCTTGGGTAACTGTTTTGAAAGTATTCAGCTGGAGCCTTATAGTTTCAGAGGCTTAGTCCATTACCATCATGGCAAGAAGCATGGCTGCATGCTTGGCACTGGTGCATTAGCAAGTACTTTCATTCCCTGGTGACCAAACATTTAAATATAAGAAGCTACGAGGGCCTTCATCATTCAGACCACTACAGTCTCTTTTTAGGTATGCAGCCTGGGTGCTCCTAGTTCCAGCTTGTATTTCAGGGTTCTCTAGCAGGAACTCGGGGCCCTGCCACTGCCCTGATGAGCTCTAGAGCCGGCATCCCTACCTGCAGATTCCTCAGGAGAAGCTCCGCATGTCCTTCCGCACAGAGCTTTGAGTGAGTTTTGCTTTGACACAGTTTCCTGGAAACAGGCACATTTTTAAATCTTTGATTAAATCGATTGTGGCCTCTGGGATGGCTCATGTGTCTGTAAAGATTATTAATAATTTCCAGTTGAGTGGCTTCCCATTGTTTTTAGGATGAGATAAATAATTCAACAAAGCTGTGACATTTGCCCTGTTTCTCTGTGGGTTGGGAGTAGAGTGTGGGTTCACTGGGGAAGAGATGACTCATCCCAAAGCTCCCTTGATTCTGTCTCAGGGAAGGACTGTCACACACATCCTCTCAATGTCTCCCTGCCCCAGGAGCTATCCCTCCATGACCAGTCAATCTCCTTTATCCTTGCACTTGCTTCAACCTTGGCTTTGACACAGAAAATCCCCCAAGATCTGGCTGGCACTGTGATGAGCTTTCCGCTTAACAATCAGCCGAGACTGCCGGCTCACTCCCCTACTGTCATCTGCTGAAGAACTGCCATCATTTTGCCCAGGTTTGAAGCATGACTGAGCTGCAATTGAGTCCTGCCTCTGCTCACAAATCTCTGGCAGCATTTGGCAGGCGGAGCTGCTTTGAGGAATCAGAAGCAGGCTTTGTCCCACTTCTAGAACAATACAGACTTCCTCAGCGGCTGAAGCCACACCTGTGTGCTCAATTAGGGAAAGCAGTTTCTCGCCAGCTTCCACTGAGTCCAAAAAATGTTATTCCATATGCGTTCTCCATTATCTTTTAAAGTAAGTAGAGGGAGACACGATTAGCCTTATAACAAGATTAAGAAATCAGCGCAAGGAGAGATCAAGAGATTTGCAAAGTTCAAGTTCACTTAGTGCTATTGAAGGAAATCGTTGGCATGCAAAGATCCTGCCCCCTGTTACCTGGCCCTTTTCCTTTCCTTCTCTCCTCAATTTCTGCCCATTATCAAAATGAATTTTATAATCTTGTGATCAGAGCACATAGCTAATATAGAAGACATATGTAAAGGTTTAGAAATAATTTTAAATACTGCAGACTAAGAGGGAAAATAAACCATTCCACCCACATGGAAGGTGACAGTTATAATAGTTAAGCTCTACAAATAGTGTCAAAGCTTCCTGGTTTCCAGTATAAAAAGGAAGGAAGGTGTCTAGAGAACTGGTTCAGTAGTTAAGAGCACGTGCTGCTCTTGCAGAGGACCGGAGTTTGGTTCTCAACACTCATGTTAAGTGATTCACAACTGCCTGTAATGCCAGCTCCAGAGAATCTGACTTCTGGCCTTCAGGACCATTCCATTCATGTGTACATGGGTACACACAACACACACACACACACACACACATACACACACAAACACACACACACACACACACACACACACACATACACATACACACACACATACACACACACATACATGAAATTTTAGAGTCATGCATCCTGAATCTGAGGTTTCAATTTGCCAAACCTGCATTACTCTTCAGAAAATGAAAGTATGAATTTCTAGTCTAAATTCTAAACAAGTATACTGCTGTGATAATAATATTTTTAAAAGTAGGAACGTGAACTTTTTCTTCTTTCTTTTCTTCAAGAAATAAAGGCGTACACATCGACTTCAATGCAGTAAAGAGTTGTCCTGATTGGTATTAATTGTCATCTTGACACAATCTAACATCATCTGGGAAGAGACTTTTAAAGGGGGATTATCTCGATGAGGTTAGCCTGTGGCCATGTGTGTGATGACTTATTTTGATTACATTAATTGATATAGGAAGAGAAAGTCCACTGTGCGTGGCACTATTCCCTATGCTAGGGATCTTGGATCTATGAAAGCGGGGGAACTAAGCCCAACACTTGAAGCATGCATAGATATGCATAGATAGGTTCCTCTCTGCTCTTGGCTGAATTTAGCTGCCTCAAATTCCTGTCTTGATTTCCCACAGCAATGAAATACAACCTGGAATTGAAAGCCAAATAAGCCTGTTCTTGAGTTGCCTTTGTCAAGGTATTTAATTATGGCAACAAAAAGGGAAACCAGGATAGCAGCCAGTCTTGTTTGATGCTGGATTAATAACCCAGCACTTCAGCTGAGTCATGTGACCATCCTTTGTTAAAGGGATTTCCAGAGATTGAGTGGAACAAACAAAGTACTAGAAGTAGAATGCTGAGGTTACATTGGCCATCCTGTGTTATCCTCATCAGAATTTGTCCCCAAAGTGCTGCAGGCCAAGGAACAAGAGTCTTTTATATCAGACCCGGACCTGCAGGCCAACAGTAAGAAGCAATGCCACCACAGCCATGCCTGATCCAGTAGGACACTTAAAGTCACACAGTTTGAGAGTGATTTATTATGTTATTTTTTTAAATATTTATTTTTATGAGTATGCATGTGTGCCTGTATATATGTATTCATGTGTGTGCATGTATGTTCATATGCATGTGTGCATATGTATATGTGTATGTGAGGATGTATGGATGTAGGTATGCACATGTGTGCATGAATGCATGTATGTTTGTATGCATGTGTGTGCATGTATGCATGTGTGTATGTGTGTATATCTGTGCATGTGTGTGCATATGTGCATGTATGTATGTATGTTTATATGATTGTGTGTGCATGTGTGTGTGTGTGTGTGTGTGTGTGTGTGTGTGTGTGTGCATCTTTACCACACATGTGCAGATACCCACAGAGGCCAGAGGCCATCACTTGCTATGGAGCTGGAGCTACAGGTGGTTGTGAGCTACCAAAGCGACCATCTTTAACTGCTGAGCCATTTCTCCAGCTCTGTGCTCCATTAAAAAAAATAAACCCATTAATACATAATTTGGGGGGGAAAGTCTTTTACCTTTTTAAAAAGTATACTATATTATGAATTCTGAAAAAAAATAATTATAAGCATGTAGCGACCACCACAAGCACAACATAGAATGTTTCCTTGATTGCTCATTCCTTTCCACAGCTCATCTGTCTGTCTGTCTGTCTGTCTGTCTGTCTGTCACACACACACACACACACACACACACACACACACCTTCCCCGGACCTGGCAGCCTCAGGGCTCATCTCTGGCATCATTTTGCCCTGTGTAAAGAGGCAGACAAGATGCACACTTCTGCACCTGCCTTTCCTTAAATGACCTGAACCCAACTCATATTGCTGTTTGCTGATAATTACTATCAAATTTATCCCCACCATACAGTTTGCTTCACCCCAATTTCCTCGTAACCCCTCCCCCCACCTTGTGGATGTAGGGTTGCTTCTGATTTGGGCCAGGAGCAAACACTTGTTGAGATGGGTTTCTTCTTTCTCACAGGGTAAATGTGTGCCGGTGAACTTTTTGTCAACTTGACAGAAGCCAGGGTCATCTGAGAAGGAGAAACTTCAGTTGCAAAAGTGCCCCTCATTGGATCAGACTTTAGGCAAGTCTGTGGGAGGCATTTTCTTGATTAATGACTGATGTGTGAGGGTCCAGCCTATTGTAGGCAGGGCAGTGTCACCCCTCAGCAGGCAGCTGGTGATATCATATCCATAGTCAGCAAGGGGAGAGAGGGAGAGAGAGAAACAAAAACAGATACAGAGAGAGACAGAGACATGGAGAGACAGAAAGACACACAGAGAGAAAGAGACAGAGACAGAGAAGCACAGAGAGAAAGAGACAGAGAGATACAGAGACAGAGAGACAGAGAGAAAGAGACAGAGAGGCAGAGAGAGAGACAGAGACACAGAGATGGAGAGAGACAGAGACACAGAGATGGAGAGAGACAGAGTAGGGAAGGGAAGGGGAAAGATGGTGCTAGCTGGCATTCACCTTTTTACACAGACCCCAGGCATGGGATAGTGCCATCTAGATCCTTCTAGAATGAGTCTTTCCACCTCAATTAATTAAATTTAGAAATGGACTCACAGACATGCCCAGAGATTTGTCTCCCATGGGATTCAAGGTCCTGTCAGGGTGACAGTCAATCTTAAATTCCAGAGTATGGAATTCCAGCATGGTTTGTGTATTGGAATCTTCTCCAAGATTACTGTGTAGCCTTTCTGCATTCTATATACAGGGCAGGGCATCTCTCAAGTGGGAATTTATCATGGCCACTTTTGGATATAGGTAGGCCATAGAATTTCTTTATGGATGACTACTAGTGAGAATGAAAAGCAAAGGTGAAATTGATATTCTTTAGAATGCCCAGTGGTACTCTCTATTGTCTCCCTCAGTGCAATAAAATGTATCTGCTCTTTGATATATAGTGACTGCCCTGGCTAACAGGCAATTGCTCTTTATGCCCCCCCCCCTTTCATCTTCATAGCTGTCAGCAGGGCCTCCTATCTGATCCACTGACTGCAAGTGCTTTAAACATCAGCCTGAGTTACTTCATTAGTTCTGCTTTCTCCCAGCTAGAATCAGATCTTTGGGGCTGGAGAGACGGCTCAGCAGTTAAGCGCACCTGATGATCTTATAGAAGACCCAGGTTTGGTTCCCAGCACCTGTAGATGGCAGCTCATAACCATCTGTGACTCTAGTTCCTGGGAGCTGGCGCCCTCTTCTGGCCTTCTGGGCAGCAGGCCCACAGCCCACGTACAGAATGCATAAATGCATACAGGTGAAGCATCCATGTGCAAACGGGTTTGATTTAACAAACAAACAAACAAACAAACACAACAACAAGAACAACAACCACCAGACTTCTAGTACCAGGTACAAGGAAACTGCAAAGAGGAGTTTCTCTGTATTCCAGCAATGAGTTTCTTCAGTAAGGAGATGCCAGAAATGTGTTATTTTCATTTAAAACTGTTTCAAAGGTAAGGCGGGTCGGTGGCCTTCCAGAAGCTTCCCTGAGAGATGGAATGTCTTAAATGAAATCTGCTATTTCTAACTGCCTGATTCCATTTAGCATAATCCATCTTAATTATTGTCAATCCTAAAGGAGAGAAAACTAAGGGAATACAGAATTGGATGTTATGTATTGCTGATTGGTGGCTGGGTTAATGACTGCCCACATCAAGTTCAAAGGCATTGGATAAGCAGTTGTAAAGCCCTGGCTTCTGGAGGCTGGCTCATACCTAGGACCAATTTGCTTTTTAAAGATTTTTGTGGGAAGTCGGGGTGGGGGGATCCACAGACACAGATCAAACCTTCCCCCAATATCCTATGATTTTTATCTTAGCCATATTTATCAGCTTCATTTGTAGGAATGCCTGCTTCAAGGAGGCAAGCGCTGCCACTCAGCTAACAAGGAACCAGAACTAAGTTTCAACTTTATGCTCCTCTATGAGCCATGGAGGAACTGGCTCACAGAGAGGAGAGGGAGAAAAGAGGCATGCGTGCTGCTGAGAAGTCACATTGTCCCAAACTGGGAACAACAATGTTCGATGCTCGCCAGAGCCACACTGGCCACTGGGGAGAGGAGGATTCCCTGTGCTTGGCCATGTCCTGCCTGCCTGGGATGCTGATGCAGCAGTTCTCATGCAAGGAATTTGAGGGGACCCTAGCTGGTCTTCCTTGTTAGACACCATTCTAAAAGGCACTTTCTTCTCTCCGTGTACTATCTCAGCGCTCTCTCTCTCTCTCTCTCTCTCTCTCTCTCTCTCACACACACACACACACACACACACACACACACATTTTATGGGAGACTGCAGGTAAAACCTATGGAGGTGAACTTTCCAACAAATCTTGGTCTTTCTCTTGGAAACTTTGATCTCCTTTTGTGTCAAAAACTTAACCTAGCCTGATGAAGACCTTGCTTCTGTGCCAAAAAAGAGAACATCTTGATTCACTGGGGGACACCGTGGGGACAGAGCCAGGAAGCTGCTCAAGAAATCAGTAACAAATGGTTGGAGATGTGGTAGAGTGCTCGCCAAGCATCTGTGAAGCCCTAGTTGCTATCCCAGTACCACCAGCACCAGTACCACCAGCACCAGTACCACAACAACCATCACCATCCAGCAGCAGCAGCAGCAGCAGCAGCAGCAGCAGCAGCAGCAGCAGCACCACCACCACCACCACCACCACCACCCACCACCACCACCCACCACCACCACCACCAAAAGCAATGGCACCAAGAGTTAGAACTACGCAGATGGTTCATCTCTGAACACTGTGCTCCTCTCTGTGCTCCTCTCTGTCCTCTCTGTGCTCCTCTCTGTGCTCCTCTCTGAGATCCTCTCTGAGATCCTCTCTGTACTGATCTTTGTGCTCTTTGCTTCTCTCTGTGCTCCTCTCTGAGCTCCTCTCCGAGCTCCTCTCCGAGCTCCTCTGTGCTCCTCTGTGCTCCTCTCTGAGATCCTCTCTGAGATCCTCTCTGTGCTCCTCTCTGTGCTCCTCTCTGAGATCCTCTCTGTGCTCCTCTCTGTACTGCTCTTTGTGCTCCTTGCTTCTCGCTGTGATCCTCTCCATGCTCCTCTGTGCTCCTCTTTGTGCTGCTCTCTGTGCTCCTTACATTCCTCCTCTCCATGTTCCTCTGTGCTTCTTTCTGTGCTGTTCTCAGTGCTCCTCTCTCTGCTCCTCTCTGTGTGACATCCACCTCTTCTATTGATGAGTCACTATTTCCAATCACATGATATAGGGCATATGGTTCCCAAGAGCATCTAGATTTTCAGCTCCCATCTGACCTTGACACAGGGACACACCATCTTCCCTCATGTTCATAAAATAAAATCCTAAGAAGGAACTTAGACTGATCAAGATATCTGCTCCCTTGGGTCCAGGGCAAGAGCACACCTATGACTGGACTCTCTGAGCCAAAAGGAAGACATGGACCGGCTGCTGGCTGGAGTTTCTTTGCATAACCTGGAGCTGTGTGGTAGATGCTACTGTGAATATTAACATCTATAACAAATATCATCACATCTCTCTTTTACAATTTATAATTTAAATGAAGAAACTGAGATATAGAATATATTAGAAATTCCTCAGGGTAGCTCAGAGCACATAGCATTCTGCTCAGCACTCACAAGGAAGGAGACCATAACATCCTGTGCTGTTTCTGGGTTCTTCTCTCAGACCACCTCTTCCTCCTCGTGGATTTCTATCCTTTGACTGTGTGTGTCTTCCTAGATTGCCTACCATGGCAATCTTCTTGACCAGTTCTCTGTCCTCCCCCAGCTGACGGAGAGCTAATCTCTAGCCGTCTGAGATGCCAAGAACTGAAGAGTCCTGGCATCTCACAAAGGAGCGATTTATTTTCCTTTCTCAGATGTGTCACATGTAGTTAAATGGTGCTAGCGCATGCCCCTGCTGACCGGATTTCATGAGGATGGCCTGTCAGAGCGTTTGAGGAATGGGTGTCATCTCTATGGAGATATTCCAATTACCATTTCTTGCAAGAAACCCAGCTTCACCCCAGAGATATGTGGCCATCAGGAAAAATGCCCAGGCTGAAGGGACATCCATCTCCCTGCCCAATGGGGACACCACTATCTTCTCTAACTTGCTCATCTGGAGCAATAGAGAACTCTAACTAAATAAAAGGAAAAGGGAGACAGAAAATAATCCACAGTGACTTATGCATCCTTCTCCATCCATAAATAACTTTATATTTCAGTGCTGGCAACAGTGCTAAGCCAGAAGGTAATGAGGCATTGTGCAAAAGCCATCTGTTGCTCATAAGGGGAAAGGCCAGATTTACTGCGCATGGATCTGGAATGTGAATCCTGTTCATCTTAATAGCAGTTGCACATCTAATTGGTCATGCTGAAAATAAGCTCCATTATATATATTTTTTTCCTTGTGGCCAGATGGACATGTGTGGCTGCAATGCCATGCTGTGAAGAGAAATGGACTTAATGAATTTGAGAGTAGGAGCGGGCATCGCAGTCCACACAGAGCTGACAGTTCTAATGAGGACAGGGGGTGCTTATCTGTGAGCCTGATTTCACAATGTTTTCAATTGAACCCTCCTCTGAGGGTTCTTACAAAGCAGGTGTGTCTACACAGAGTTATGAGGTCTGGTCCCCTGGATTTAATAGTGTACCATTGCAGTGAGCTTCTCTAGACCCATAATTAGAGACATTTCTGCCCATGCCCATTTCTTTGACAATTTGTCACTTCTCTTGAGACTTCCTCAAACCAGAGGCAGAAAATGCCAACTGAAAGCCTTTCCCCACAACTCCTCTTTACCATGGTGATAGAATGGCTGAGCCACCAAGGCAAGCTGCATCTTTACAAAGCAACTTGAAATTATTTCGATGTTCTTCACATACTGGCATGTGCATCGCATGAGTGTAATGTCCGTCACAGCCAGAAGAGGAGAGCAAATCCTCTGGAACCAGAGTTAGGAATGGTTTTGGAATGCAGTATGGGTTCTGGAAGCAAACCTGGGTCCTCAGCAAATGCAGAGGATTTAGGCCTGGACTAGAAGGTTCTTTAAAGAAGTATTGACACGAACTACAATAACACGATACAAGCCCTACGGGTTCTTAATACCAAGGATCAGTGGCCTTCTGGTATGGTCATTCTGATGAGTGTACAAAAGATAATATGTCTGCTCCGTTTCAAAGGTACTTCAGGCCAGCTTAGGTCCACAAAGAAATGAACAGGACACACACACACACACACACACACACACACACACACACACACACACACACAGAACTGGAAGTTCAGAGTAATAGAATTGCCTACATTCAAGCTTGTCTACTAGGTCAAGTGTCTAACAAGCTTTAAAATAAACAGGATATAAGACAGAGAGATGAACCCATGCAGGGTTTTGGTTGAGGAAAAAACAGACGTAAACAACAGGGGGAGCGACAGGCAGGCATGAAGAAGAGTCATGCTCCGGGGTTTATGACCTCTTCTCTGCACTCAGTCAGGGCACAGGTCATTCTAGGCGGATGCCCGGCTTTGCATATCACTAAACAAATGGCTTTTCATTTGTGACTCTAAGTTGCCAGGACTTTTATTATGAAGTAAGGGCCAATGTTTTGCACATGAGGGGCTGTGGTTTTTAGCTATTTTTCTTATTGCTCTGACCAGATACCTGACAATAAACTCCTTAAATGAGGAAGGATTGATTTTTCCCTTCACAGGTAGAGGGTGTCATATATAATGGTAGGAAAGACATGGGGGCTGGAGTGACTCGCTGCTGTGACGTGAAGAGCATCAGGCTGCTTGCTCGTGACTTGAAGGACGAAGAGGCCAAACAGGAAGTGGGCAGACTATAACACTTCAAGGTCCTCCCCTACTAACCCACTTCCTCTAGCTGGTCTCCAGCTCCTAAAGCTGCTAGAACTTCCCATGCCAGCTTGTCCAATTGGGGACCAAATTTTTAAAACCTATTGGAGACATGATACATTTAAACCATAGCAGAAGAGAGAAAGGGGTATGTCAGGGACTAGAAGGCCACCACAGCCTTCATTCCGTGTAATCACCATCCTGAGGTCCTGCCTACTTCTTTCCACAGTCTCCAGGGTTATAAACGATAGAGGAAATCAAGGAAGACCTTGAAGGATGTGTTATGATTAAGTCATAGAATAAGATGTCATTCATGTCCACATCACCCATGGGGCAAACACTGTTGCCTTGTCCCTCTCAGTAAAGCATATGCTGGATAGTTATGTCCTACCTGCCTGGAAGGAAGAGGCTGGGCTCAGTGAACACCCACACCAGTCTTTGAGCCTCTTCTCTGACCATTGCTTTTGCAGATCAGCCACTGACTCAGGGCGAGAACACTGAGTTTCTGCTTGCTTACATTGGCTAAGGGGAGAGAGCTGCAGAGATGGGGAGTAAGGAAAGGAAGGAAGATGAATGGAAGCAAGGAGAGAAGAGGAAAGAGAAGAAGGAAGCAGGGCAAAGGAGAGGAGATGAAAAGGAAAGAGGAGAGGGGGTGGAGGGTGAGGGGCTGGGAGGGAATAGAAGGGCAGGGATGGGGAAGGGAAGGGATGGGGAAGGGATGGGGAAGGGAAGGGAAGGGAAGGGAAGGGAAGGGAAGGGAAGGGAAATCAATATATCCATATCCTCATCCTGCCACCCGCTCTGCTACCATCACAGACATGCCTGCCACTCCCACTCTATAGGGGAAAGGCTTGGGTGGATGGCACATGACCCCTGTGACACTCTCACGGGCTCTTCGTGTATTGGGAGACCATATGCAGGAGGAGGCTGTCAGAGAGGCAAAGCCAGAGGTATGGCGTGAGGGGTGGACAGACACAAAGCAGGGAAAAGTCATATGCATAGAACCTTCTAGCACTAGGCTTCTGAAGACAGCTTGCAATCACTCTGCTGCACAGAGGTCTGGGCATTGTCCTGGTCTCGTCTGCAGCCCCTGCTTCTCTCTCCCCTTTGCTATTCCATCTAGGCTAAGTGAGTTCCCCTCAGAGGCATGCAGCTTGGCTGTCAGAGGATTTGAAGGCAGCTCAAGCAAGCACTCCTTTCAGAGGAGTTGGTCCCTCTATCCTGGTTTTAGGAGTGCTAATTATAGAGGGACAGGGATTAGGGGTCCCACTACTGAAGCTTCAGTAACCAACTGCCCAAAACCGCTGAGCTAAGACTCTGTCCCCATGTGAGGGGCGATAAGGAGCTATATTCCAGCCAGCAGCAGGCCCAAATCCCTTTCAAGCCTGTCCACTTAGGCCTGCTCAAAGGGAAAATGGATCAGTGTCTGAAATGAGACTTCCCCTCAGACAGGCCCAAGAGCGGCTACTGCACAGAGGGAACTTGCAAGGAGCCGCACTTCCGCCTCACTGAGCACATTTCATCGCAGACCCTAAAGTCCTATTCAATCATTCATAGCTTCCCTAAGCTGCCCGGTCTCCGGGCTGGGAGACAAGTGGAAAAGGAACAAGAGTTTGTTAGGAGGGGAATGGGCCTCAGAAAGGCTATATTGTGGATGCTGATTAAATTCCTATCTCTCTCCAGGATCCCATAGACACTGGTAATAAGGGGCATCTTCTTGACATTTCTCAATGCTGGAGAGGGAGCGAGGTAATCTAGAATTAAGGTTTCCATCCTTAACGCCGGCTACATATTTATTTATTTATTTATTTATTCATTCATTCAATCCATTAACACAACTCTAGCCCTGCCTTCACCTCATCAGGATAGTGGAAGGTTTAGTTGGCATCATAGAGACAGCCCCACCCCCGCCCCCAACCCCTGAATCCACAGCCATGAAGTTTCAGGAACCCAATGGCTACATGGCCATGTGTCTCTGAGGCAGCACTGTCTCTGAGAAAAGAACACCTGGGATTCAAAGTCAACTCTATGATGTGTGTGACCTTGGTAAGTTAGTCTCTTTGTCTCTGTGTTCTTTGAGCCGAGCACTATAGGCATAGGTAAGTACCTTGTGTTTTCGTAGGAGGTTTAAATGTGATCATTGTTGAAGAAGGCTGGGAATGCCATAAATGTAGGGTGCTGTGAGCAGACACCATGACCAAGGCAACTCTCCTAAGGACAACATTTAATTGGGGCTGGGTCACAGGTTCAGAGGTCCAGTCCATTATCATCCAGTTAGGACCATGGCAGCATCTAGGCAGACATGGCGCATGAGGAACTGAGAGTTCTACATCTTCCTCTGAAGGCTGCTAGCAGAAGACTGACTTCCAGGTAGCTAGGATGAGGGTCTCAAAGGCCACACCCACAGTGATACACTTCCTCCAACAAGACCACACCTACTCCAACAGGGCCACACCTCCTATCAGCGGCACTCCCCCCGGTTGAGCGTATACACACCATCCCATAGGGTAAATGTTGATGGCCATCAATGATCACTCTGGACTGCCCTCTATTATGGTTGGCCATGCATAATGCTCTCCACCATTATTTTTAAACCACATGTGATGGTTAGTATTAGTTGTTGGCTTGATTCACTTGGGAAAGGAGTTTTACTGAGTAATTGTATAGACTACGGAAGGCTGTTGGGCATGCCTGTGAGGGGTTTCCTCAACTGGGTTAACTTAGGTGGGAAGACCCACAGTGAATGTGACACCGGGACCAAGTGAAAGGTGAGAGAGAGCCGAGCACTGACAGGTGCGCCTTGCTTCCTTGATCTCTGCTCTTGACTGCTTGTGAGGTGCAGGGTGGTCGAATGCCAGCTGCCTTGATTTCCCCACAATGATGATCTTTAACACGGAATTGTGAGTGAGTCAAATAACCCGTTCTCCCTTGCTTTAATCAGGATATCCCTAATCACAGGAACAGGAAATAAAACTAAGACACCTTACTGCCTTAGGATAGAACACCAAACATTAAATATGGCGCACACACTAATGCACCAATATAAAATAGGGTAGGCCAGCATTAATGGAGGAAATTCAACTCCCACCTTCTAGCTTGTCCTCTAGCTCCTCTTGGTTAGCGAGTTCGACCACTTCTCAGAATAGCCTATCACCTTTCCCATATACAGAATTCCCTTGCAAAGAATGGAGGCTTTTAAAGATAGCCAGGCCATTAAATCAAGCATGAAAACCATACCTAGCGCTTTCACTTGCCTGGACTGCAGATAAGCTGTGGTCTTGCTTACACTCTTTGGCAAAGGTTGCCCAGACACTGGCAGGGCAGTCAATTTCCTGGATGTTGGATTCTTTTTCAGTGCTCTGTGCTGTTTAAAGAGCTTATTTCTACTTCCAAGGCAGGCCCAGCCAACATTTCACTGCTTCCTGAAGGAAGGGGAAGGTTCTGTGGGTCTAGGGTACTTCAGAATTAGACAATCATTACATTCAATCTCTCTTCCTCCCACAATAGTGTTTGAGTCAATGTTGATTTCCTCCTATAGAAAGGCACTAGAAATACATTGTATATAGGAGTCCTAATTTAATTTAAGGTGTTTAATAAAGCCACCATATGCAGACGAGCGGCCAGAAGACAAAGCATTGCTCAATTACCTCTTTATTAGCCTTATTTTAAAAATACTTGTTGTTGTGTGTATGTTCAGTGAGTGCAGAAGAGGATTCCAGACCCCCTGGAGCTAGCGTTGTGGGTGACTTCACACTGTTTGACTTGCTGCAGACTTGACCTGGATCCTCTAGAAGAATAGCAAGCATTCTCAACTCCCCTCTCTCCAGCCACATCTTCCTTCCTTCCTTCCTTCCTTTCTTTCTTTCTTTCTTTCTTTCTTTCTTTCTTTCTTTCTTTCTTTCTTTCTTTTCTTCTCTTTTTTCCTTTCCTTTCCTTTCCTTTCCTTTCCTTTCCTTTCCTTTCCTTTCCTTTCCTTTCCTTTCCTTTCCTTCCCTTCCCTTTCCTTTGTTTTTTGAATACCTTCTCAATGAAACAAGAGTTATAGAGTATCCGTGTGAGAGGAATTATCTTTATTTACTAAAAAACATCAAAAGTATCCCTTCCTGTGTTAAGGCTAGCCATGCCGTTTAGTTAGTTTACGTGGTCTGTGACATTGTTCTCTCAGGATATCTACAAGAAGTCCCTGTATGCCTAACTTTATCTATCCAGGTTTCATTTGCAGGTCTGCATGATGCTAACTCTAAAAACAGATTTCCAATTTATTTTTCTGTGGGAGTTGGCATATAGAGGCCATTAGTTTCTCTGTTCTTATCCTGATGCATTGGGGAGCACTGAGGAAATTACTTAGCTTTAGGGGGTGTGGTGACACCCTCTCACACCTCTGAGGTCTGAGGTTAAGAGTTTCTTATTAGCTTCGTCCCAGCAGCCGGTGCTGACTCCATCACTGAGGTTATCACAACCCAGACTCCCAGGTTACTTATTGATTTTTCTCCACTGTAAAGTGGCCAGCTGAACTGCCTGTATCATAGATACAGAACTACTCCATCCCCTGGTCACCAGTCTACATTATCTGGGATCACCAGGGGCTCTAAGGAAGCTATACAGCGACAGATCCCCACTCCAAGTGCTAAGTATCTTCAATTCTGAATGTGCAAGGATGTATTTGGCTATGCAGGGCAAACTGAATGTCCTGGAGACGTCATAACCAGCAAGAGCTGAATGCTCAGTGATCAATGCCTTTGTGTCTGTCTGTCTGTCTGTCTACAGATGCATAGTGAGCCAGATCAAACCTGAAACCTCACAATACCAATTTACCAAGGAGCTCATAGATTCTTGGAGTCAGAAATGTGGAAAATATATCATGAAGACAGCTTGTCTCCACTCTGTGGTGTTTAGGCTTAAGGTAAGCTGATAAACGGATGGGAAGCATCAGAGTCCCATTCATTCACATTTTTGGTTGGCTCCATGTAGATACTCAGCCAGGTCTCATGATTGAAATGTCCTCATGTGTCACCAACGTGTGAGTTGGGCATCCTTACAAGATGGAGGCTCGACTCTGTGATTGGACATTCCATAAGAAACTGGAATAAGCTACCGTGACCTTTAGGACTCTGCCTTTGAGGTTTCCCAGGATCTCCCCTGCCAGTCACCCATATTCAAGAGTAGAGAATTAGGCTGAAGGCCCTGAGTTCATAAGTGTGAAAAGATCACAATGGGAAGAGTTGGCTAGGCTGGAAACATAGCTTTGATGAGTGGTAATATAGGACACCAGGTCTCTAGTTCTCCCCAATGTCCCCAATAGCACTAACCCCCAGATGTCCACAATAACAGAATACTCATTAATATCCACAGATATGGCTTCCCAATGTCCTTGCCACACTGTCCACTCTAGAGTTTGCACATCCTTAGACCACCTCTCAAAGTTCTCCATACCCAAGTTGTTGACTTCCAAATGCTCCAGGGGAAACCCTTCATAGTAAGGATGCAATGCCAGAGCAGCTGACATCATGGTGGACAGGAGGGAGAGACAGCAATGGGCAGGGGCAAGATACATCCCAAGATCCATCTCCATTGCATGCTTCTTCTAGCAAGGGTCGTAGACAGGGTTCTATCGTTGTGAAGATACACCGTGATCATGACAACACTTATAAGTAAACACATTTAACTGGGTCTTGCTAACAGTTTCAGAGGTTTACTCTATTATTATCATGGTGGGAAACATGGTGGCATGTGGGCAGACATGGTATTAGAGAAGTAGCTAAGAGTTCTACATCTGGATCCACCAGCATCAGGAAGAGAGAGGCTAGACTTGGAATGGGGTTTTTGAAATCTCAAAGCCCACCCCAGTGGCATACTTCCTCCTGCAAGGCCACATCTCTGAATCCTTTCAAATGGTGCCTCTCCTTAGTGTCCAAGTATTCAAATCTATAAGCATTCAAACTATCACAGCAGGTTACAGATCCTCAGGTTTTCAAAACCCTCTATAAGACTGTCAGTCATTGAACCCTAAATGCTCAAAGCAGTGCCTGTGTGGAGGTGACAGTGGCCCTCTCCCTCTACCACATATCTCATGAGGACGAAACTCAGGTCATCAGCAAAGGCTTTAACCTACTGAGCCAACCCTCTGGCCCTGTTTTCTGTATTTTTCAGTAGGATTATTCCTTAGAATAGTGTTGATGGTAAATAGCATGGCTCTCAATTCTGCATCAGATGAAAAGTTTATATATTGGGAAAACCTAGCGTGTTTAAAATTAAAATTTTCCTTTGACAGTTCCATGTGTGTATCTGATATATTCTTCTTCTTCTTCATATGCCTTGCCCCCTTTGTCTTCCTGAAGACCCCACAACCCCTCCTCCTCCCTACAACCCCCCCTTTCACACTTAGGCCTTTTTCCCTCTTGTTTTATGACCCATCAGACCTAAGTAGGATGGCATTAAGTGACCATGGGTTTTGAGATAAATATTGGAGCCTGATGTGCTCACCAGTGGGCACATAACTGAAGACTATGGTCATGTCCTCAACAAAATCCATTAATAACCAAGATTCCAGTGGGGAGTGGCAGGGCCCCGTGAGCCCCTCCCGATCAGTGACTGACTGTTGACAGTCTTGTGCAGGCCCTGTGCAGGCAACTGCAGTTGCTGAGTTCATGAGTGGAGTCACTGTCAAATTCTAACATTTTATTGTTGGGGAAAACAAAACAAAACAAAACATCAGCAACCACAACAACAACCCCCCCCAAAAACTCACAAATCTAAGCAGTCCTACTTGCTGAAAGCCAGCAATGTGTAACTGATGAAATATTTTCAATGACTTATTCAAAAATATACCTAGTTAGTGAGAGTGAATCCCCATTCACTACCATTGGGCTTTGTTAAAACAATTCCAGATTGTCTTGAGTTTTGGACCTGTGTGTCTTAGACTCCTGGTCTCAGCTAAGGGCCTCAGAGCTAACTGAGATGAACCAAATTCTGATGTCAGGTCAGATAATATGAGTCTTAGCTGCAAGTCAAAAAGTCACAAATCATAAGGTTTTCAAAATAGAGCTTATATCAAAGACAGTCTGCAATATTATAGGAACTGTCATTCAAACGAGTTAAGAGATTTCAGTCTTTGGCTCATTCATCTAGCAAACTTTTATTGAGTGCCTATGTTTGATATCCCCGGTTACTGAAAGCATTAGTAATTGAAAGGTAAGAAAAAAACTTTCAGAATGCTTACGTCTGAAAGAAGACCCAACTATACCTTTAGGAACATCACTTGTATTCTTTGTCCTTCAAATATGTGACTTTTAGAGCAAAATCGCTAGGTGCTACAATGCAGGCTTGAGTAGCTGGAACACACAAGCCTCTCTCATAGTTCACAGGAGAGATGTGGCATTTCCAAAAGGGCTAATGTTAGAGTGACTTCGGGATAAAGTCAACCAATAAACTGCATGTCAGAAAGATGACTCCCCTAGAATCTTGTTGTCCAGAATAGAAGAGAGGGGGGATATAGAGAAGTTACAGCTGGTGGGGAAGACAGAGAAAGTCACAGGTTTCAAGACTATGTTCTGCCATTGAAAGGAGAAGCAGCACAGAGGGACATCACCATCAGAATGTTTCTTTCATCTGAAGGAGCATGCTCCCCATACCAGGTATTGAAGCCAGAATGCTATTATATGTAAAAGACTCTAACAGTAATGTGTGTTTCCAGCCTTCTTGTATTTGCAAAGAAGTTGAGAAGAGTGCTTTATTTTGAACGTTTTTTTAATTTTGAATATTTGGGTTAGAGTGTCAACAGATGGTCTTGTCTCCCTCCTTTTCACACTGCACCCCAGAAAACCAGTACATACATCCAATAAACAGGGATACACTACACAACTGCTTCAGGGCATCAAAATACGTTAGTACTTTGTTACCCGAAGACTACACGCAAGCATTGCCAGTATTCTCAGTCAAGGCCCCTATGACATGAACACTGGATTCATAGCCAAGAACTGCTTTTAGCTGTCTTTTTAGCTTCTTCTGTCCAGGAATAGTTAGCCTTTTGGTCCACCTTTGTGTTTGAGACAGGATCTCCAACTGGAATGTGGAGATCTCTAAGCCAGGCTGTTTGTCTGGGGAGCCCCAGGGGATATGGCCTATTTCTGTGTCCTAACACTGGGACTAAAAATTGAACTCAGCTCCTCAACAAACACTTTACCAACTGAGCGATCTTCCCAACCTCCTCATTTTGTAATTTGTACATGCACAGGAGAGCCATGCAAGGCAAATGAAGGCCCAAAGAAGTGGGTGGAGCTAAGAGCTTTGATGCTAGTTTGGAGAAAAGCACTTTGTACTGTGCTGCTCTGACTGGATAAAGTGAGGTGGGATGGAATAATGGATTACAGAGAGGCATTAAATAGGTAAGATTTGTTTGTTCAGATTTCTCCAGGGTTTGGCTCATCTGTGGTAAGATAAGAAACTCAGTCTGCCATCCTTCTTGGTCCAGGGAAGGACTTTACACGTGGGAATTTTGTTATCGACAGGGGCCAAGTGTCCCTTTCATGACTGCTGTTCTTCAAGTGCTATAATTCAGAATCAACAATCACACATTTATGAGTGACTGACTGAGCCGCTCCAGTGGGGGGTGTTAGCTGCTTGTGGCACAGCTGTGACAAAATGTGGGAAAGCTGTAGGAAAGGTTGGTCTGGGCTTACACTTCAAGGGGCAGAATGAAAATCCATCACAGTGGAGAAGGCATGGCGGCTGATGTAGCTCATATCTGCAGCTGGGGAATCGCCTGCTTGAATCCAAGCAGAGCAGGGAGCAGAAAAGAGGGGCACTGGCTGCTCAGGGTTCTGGTGGCACGGTGTACACCTCTAAAGTCAGCACTAGGGTGCCTAAGGCGGGAAGATCTGGAGTTCCACAGCAGCTTAAGCTACAAATTGAGTCCCTGCCTCAAAGGAAAAATAAACAAGTTTGTGACTATATCTACAACAGTAATAGAAATGTAATACTAAAATAACATACATATTAAACTATAGCAACAATATCTGTCTTGTTTATATTGGTTCTTTTGACTTCCTCAGAGAAGATATGTTGATACAGTGCACCACCTGGTTGAGTTTTATTTGTGTGTTTTGTAGGATTATTGCTTTGATTTAGGGGTCAGAGTCTCTATTCTTCAAAATCAATCCATACTTTACAACACTATCAGAGGATCTTTATAAAACACAGGCCTCCTTGTTTTATATTATGCTTTACAGTGCTTTAACGCTTATCATCATGGGCCAAATGCATACTAGTCTGGCTCCAATCAGGAAGACATGCACGATTTTTCACCTATTTTCTTCATATGCACGCAGGCATGCCACTCCAAGTTAGCAGAAATCACTGAGAAATAGCCTCATGTTATGGGATATCACAGGTCTCAAGGAAGCATGTGATGTTTCCACTTAGCTTAGAAGGAAATTGAAGGTAGGTGTGTGTGTGTGTGTGTGTGTGTGTGTGTGTGTTATGTGTATGCATATGCATGTGTAAGCCAGAGGAAGGCCTCAGTTATAAGATACCTGACATAGGTGCTAAGGACCAAACTCAGGTCCTCCAGAAGTGCAGCTATTGCTATTAACCACTGAGCCATCTCTCTAGCCTTCAGAGTAAAATCGACAGGATACAATTAGAACCACGGTACCAACCAATCAAGGTAGAAAGAGTTAGAAGAGGGAGAGACAGAAGAGAGAACAACAGGGCAGACATGGACACAGTAGTGTCTGAGGTAGTCCTCTGCCAGGTCTGTCTAGATCATCATAGGACACAGATATGGCTGTCCTTTTTACATCTTTATGTGAGTTTGCTTTTCATAATGGATTCCTTGCTTTTTACATACTCCTCTGAGTTCTTGAGGTTTATATCAGAAAGATCCCTGGCTAGTGAAATAAGGACAGAATGCCTTTTGTCATTATATACTTGGTCTGCATGGCTCTTATCAAATCAGACAACAAATATTCCTTGGGGCAGAAGATGAACCGAAGAAAATATGACAGGCAAAGAGTTTTCATTTATATGAAAAATTACTCATTTTCTGATTGACCCACATTTTAGGATTTTTTTCCAAAACTAAATAGGTCTCTAGATTTATAAATACAATATAGGTCAATACACATACTATGTATACTAAATATAAATAATAAAATGAAAGAATACATTTTTAAAATGTCTTCTCTATGTGCTACAGTTCCTGTTGCTATTCAGAGGAAAGCAAGAACTTCTCTCTTCGTTGTTGTTTTGTGTTCGCATCCTCACAGATGGGCAGTGACCTTCTCACTGCAGATGCTCCAGAGCCACCAGCTTCCTAACATCTGGCACTGTTGCTACTTGGAAAACTCAGAAACTCAGCCTACAGCTGCACTTCACATTAACAGGGGTCTCCATGGAAATCTCCAGTCATTAAGGCCAAGTCTCTCAAATGGTTCAGCCCAAATCTGTACTTCCTGGCGGTGAGAGTCTGAGATGACCTTGGGCTTTAGAAGCCCTTCATCTGTCCAGCTACCGCGGAAGGAAGCACTTGGAACAATCAACAGGAACAAACCTTGCATTGCGTTTGTCTTGGTCTATTCTATTTCTCTCTCTCTCTCTCTCTCTCTCTCTCTCTCTCTCTCTCTCTCTCTCTTTCTCTCTCTCTCTCTTTCTCTCTCTCTCTCTCCTAATTTTAAAGTTACTGCACAAAGCTGTGGTTTTTATTGTGGGTTTTGCATACATGAGTCATTAGACTTTGTTCTTATTCATCTTCCTCCTCCATTACCTCCTCCTCCTCCTCCTCCTCCTCCCCAGTCCCTTCTGCTTCTCTCTTCCTGGTTTCCTTCCTCTCCCCAAATAGTCCCTCCCCTGCCTACAAGACACGCGCATTCCATCGCCAAACTCTTCCTCATCTCACGCAGTCCCTCTCCTCCCACACCCAACACGCTTAAATCTAGATTCCCCATAGGAGAGTAAATGTAGTACTTATCTTTCTGAGTCTTATTTCTCTTGATATAATAATCTCTACTTCTAGCCGTTTTCTTGCAAATATCATGGCTTAATTTTCTTGAGGTTTGAAAAAGTCCCATTGTGAATATATAGCATATTTTCTTTATCATTTATCTTCTGATGGACATCTAAGCTGGCTGGATTTCTTAGCTATTGTGAACAGTGTGAGTTCACAAGAAACTCACATATGTACATTAACCCAAAGTCCTTCAGACATATTTGCATGAGTGGTCATCGTTTTTATTTAGAGGAGTGGTAGGTAGCCAAGGATAACCTTTGACCTCCACTTCCTGGGTTCTGGGCTTATAGCCTCCACCACTGTAATGAAGCATGGGGTATGGGTCTTTAAGCATATTCAGCATACATGCAATGAACTGAGCCCCATCTCTGCCTACTCTAATGTGGACTGTCTTAATGACTCTGTTGCGTCTTGCATCAGGAACTGATTTAGAACCACACCACAAAGGAGACTCTCCTCAGAAATACACTACTACTCACTCATTTCCACCCACTTAACCAAGAGACTATGCAATACCCTCTTCCAAAACTGAGCTGACAGGGAACATTTTGCCTTATACTATTATATATGTCGTTCACTACTTTGTGATTTCCCATAGCGGATAATTCATCATAAAACGGGAACGTTTACTTTTGGATATGCACAGTCTCTGCAATGCAACCTATGGATCATGCCTAAGCAGAACGCCTCTCCTCATCACACATGGGCAATGCAGGTACATGACAGCGGCCCTGGCATTCCCAGGCATGGGCATGGGACCAATGCCAGCTGCAAGCCTGTGCACAGGCTGAAGGTCACCCTCTCTGCACCATCCACATTTCATTCCACCCCCTTGTCTCCCATTGAGATGAATCAGCTCCCTTATTCTGTGTGAGGTTGTGAAGCAGCCTGCTGGCCTGTTTGCTATTTAGATTGATTATGATTTAATTTTATGGATGATGTCACACAATTATCTCCAGATGGAATAATCAGGGTACAGATCTGCCAAGCAGAGTTGGGAGGGAAGTGGGTTCACCCAGCAAACAGCCATTTCTGCACTGGGATTACTTTTGTTTTGGCTTTATAAATTTGCCAGCACTGGGTGTGTGCCTTGCAGGGCCTTGGTTGTCTAATTCAAATCAGAAGACTCTCTCTTTCTCTGAATTTTCTTGCATTTCTATTATCACATAGTATGCAAATGGAAGACTCATAAATTAGTTTGTGGAGTTAAATATTTGTGTTTTCATCTGTGTGGACTCATGTGTGTGTGTGTGCGTGCGCGCGCGCGTGTGCATGTGCATGTGTGCCTGTGTGCATGAACATGTGAAGGCATGAAGCTGATGTCAGAAAGAGCCCTCTAATGTTCTTCCACTTTATTTGACTCAGTCAAATCCAGAATTTATAGATCTGGCTAGTTTTCCTAGATATCTTGCTCTGGGGTGCCCATATGTGTGCAGTACCCATGGAGGCCAGAAGAGGGCATTGGATCTCCTGGAACTAGAGTTACAGGCAGTTGTGAGCTACTGGACAAGCATTCTGGTCCTTTGTAAGACCAGCAAGTGCTGTTAATCATTGGGCCATCTCTCCAGCCCCTCTTTTTGCATTTTAAATCCATGCATTCACATCTATGATTCTCTCTAAGCATTGTTTTAATTGTCTTTCATATGTATTGACATGCTGCCTTTCAATTTTACTCAAAAGTATTTCCTGTCTGCCTTGTGAAGTTTTTCTTCAATTCTTTACCTATTTAGGAATATTAATTTTCACATAATGAAATAAAATTAAATACTGATTCTAGGATTTGTTTCCAATTTTCTCCATCAATGAGTGAAATTAGAATTCAATAACTTATATGGTTTGGAACATTTCTAAATTACTGATTCATTTTTATAGGGTTTAACATATGTCCTTTTATGATCTAACATTTGGTCTATACAGAAGAATAATATTTTTATATTTATATTCATTTTAACTTATATCATATATATATATATATATATATATATATATATATATATAGAGAGAGAGAGAGAGAGAGAGAGAGAGAGTTGATGAATTTTATTTTGTACATTTTTCTGGTACCAATCTGTGCTTGTGGATTGGAATGTTGAATATATTTACATTAATGTCCATATTAATATTTATGTCTGGCACTTAATTTCTATTTAGTCTCCTATTTGTTATAATTATTATTTTGTTTTACTAGCTATTCATTTTGTCTTCTCAGCACTTAAATGGATATTTCCTCCTGTACCATTTTAATTTCATTTCCTTCTATTAATTCTTTTTCACTAATTAGCTTTTATTAGCTTTGTGATACTTTACTCATAATTGCCTGGAAGATTATGATGGATATCTCACAAAAATTTCAGGGGCTGGAGAAATGGCTGCGGGCTTAAGAACATGTACTGTTCTACTAGAAGACCAGAGTTTAGTTCCCAGAACCCATGTTGGGCAACTCACAAATGTCTGTGTGTGGATGGTTTTATGTTAACTTGACACAGCTAGAGTTATTTGAGCAGGGAGAATCATAAGTAAGAAAATGCCTTTATAAAACTGGTCTACCTATAGGCAAGTATGTAAGGTATTATCTCAGTTAATTGTCAATGTGAAAGATCCAATCCCACAGGAGTGGCCTATTGGACCTCTTGCTATAAGAAAGAACAAGTCAGAGGGAGGAATGCAGAAAGCAACACTTCTCCATTGTTATGTGTTAGTTCCTGCCTCCATATTCCTTTGTGTGTTGTTTTTTTTGTTTGTTTGTTTGTTTGTTTGTTTTTGAGACAGGGTTTCTCTGTATATCCCTGGCTGTCCTGGAACTCACTTTGTAGACCAGGCTGGCCTTGAACTCAAAAATCCGCCTGCCTCTGCCTCCTGAGTACTGGGATTAAAGGCATGCACCACCATGCCCGGCATATTCCTAATCCAGTTCCTGCCCTGACTTCCTTGGATAATGAACTACAGCTCTAAGATGAAATAAACCCTTTCCTCCCCAAGTTGCTTTTGGTCATGGTATTTTGCATAGCAATAGAAACCCTAGCTAAAACAGATTATAGTTCTAACTTTCAACACCCTCTTCTAGCCACTGGGAGGCATCATGCTCACATGCCCAGATTCACAGTCACAGACATATGCCTGAGTGTCTCCAAAGGTCACCACATGTCATGGGAGAGAAGCAGGAGCCAGATATTCTCTGTATGCCAAGAACCAGTTGTTGACATCAGAGAGCTTCAATATTATTAGTTTAAATTTTGTTCTTTTTATTTCCTTATATTAGTTGCTTAGGCTTTCCATGATAGAATACCATAGAGTATATGGATTAAACTGTGGAACTCTATTTTCTCACTATTTGGGAGGTTGAAAGTCTACATTGAGACACTGTGTACTTTGGATTCCTCTGAGGTTTTTCTTCTTGGCTGGTGGATGACCTCTGCTTCAGACCAAATGTCTGTGTCCTTACAAAATCCATAGGTTGAAGGCTAGGTCCTCACTGTGATCCTCAGAGTTAGGGCTAAGTGGCCTGATGGAGGAACCACTAGGGAAAGTGTTCTCTAATTGTCTAAGGTGTCTCGAACCAGACAGGTGCAGATATATGACCTTCTAAAGGTGATTAGGTCATAAGGGTAGGGATCTCCTGAGTGATGTTAGTATACACCTTGAGGACATGAGATTGCCAGCACCTCTCCTTTCAACGGTGTAGGGACACAATGAGAAGATGAACATCTGCAAACCAGGACAAAGGCCTCCCTAGATCCCAAGTTTCCCCATTGCCTTAATCCTACCCCCTACATCCCTGATGTTTACTCCACCCCCATCCTCTACAGTTCTGTTAGCACATCCTGAATTGGTCTAGCTTTCACAATACATCATCAGGTGGTCTTTCTTCTCCCCAATCTATTTACAAGAATGCCAGGCAGAGTAGTTTTGGGATCTATACACCTGAAGCCTTCATTTTAATTAATTACCTCTTTGAAATCTTGTCTCCATTGACAGGCACCAGGAGGTGAGAGCTTCCATGGTGAATTTCAGAGGGCACAGGTGTCAAGTGTCCATGGTCCCTTCCTGCACTGAAAAGTGAAGCATGCTGGGCATGCTGGTGGCGATAGAGGTCGCTTGAGGAAACTCATACTATAACTTTTTCTCTTCTACCCATTTTCTCAGCCTTGTCCTAAACACATGTAGCAGAGGTAAGAAATGATCTGGTGTCTCTTCCTATTTTAATAGTACACCAGACTTTTCAGGATGCTGTGGCAGAACTAAGAGAACCCAACTGTCCACAGATATCCACTTGGGCTAGCCCCCTCAACATTACCTTTCTTTTGTAGTTCAAATCAGTCTGCATTGATATTTGCAGTGCATGAAGGCTGTCAATCAAAAGATTAGAATACTGGCTTTGGTTATGATGGGCCTTCTAAACTCATTTTTTATAGTTTGTGGATTTTTGAGACAGGATCTCATATACCCCAAGCAGGCTGTTTACTCAAGGTTGGGTGAGTTTCTAACGCTTCTTTCTCGTCTGACCCCCCAAATGCTGGAACTTGAAGTATGTACTGCTAATCCTGGCTGACATTTTTTTTTTCAGCCTTTCCTCTCCCCTCTCCTTCAGGCAACACTTTCCTCCATAAATGTTTCAATATATATTCTGTATTCATTACATGCTACTAAATTATGTAATACTGTTTAGATAATTTAATATCCCTCTGTATTTAGCAGCATTTTGCAAAGTGGTACATCAGGCTGTGAATCTGATATTATATAGGAAGAAAAAGAGTCTTGATGACCACTTGGTCACTGTTGTTTTGACTTAAACATGGAGACTCAAGTGAGATGAAAACTGGAATTTTTTAAAGTAGCATTTTAAAGTCTGATATAACTGGACTGAAAAGGGGCAGTTTTACTTTGCAAAGTGGTACATCAGGCTGTGAATCTGATATTATATAGGAAGAAAAAGAGTCTTGATGACCACTTGGTCACTGTTGCTTTGACTTAAACATAGAGACTCAAGTGAGATGAAAACTGGAAATTTTTAAAGTAGCATTTTAAAGTCTGATATAACTGGACTGAAAATGGGCAGTTTTCCCCCCTCATCTCAATCAGAAATGCCCAGATGTCTAAGGTCTCCAAAAATGCAAATATTTTTAAGATTCTTTAATGTCAAAGTTTGCTAACAGTTTTGAGATGGAGAAAAGGTCTATATCAAAATGTTCCCAATAAAGTTACAGGTTTTCTGTCTTTCTTATACACTCAACATTTCACCATTTCTCAATATCAAGATTGTTTATTTATTCAATCACCCAAACTATTACTTGTTGTTCATAAATGTCTGTGTGGCCATAGTGAATTGGTTGGCTATGATCAGGAATATCATTATTGCCAGGTGTGCTAATGCAGGCTCCTAAACCCAGTATTGAGGCAGAGGCAGAGGTCCAGAGGGGTAGAGATAGAGGGAAATGGAGATGGTTGACTGGGAGTTTGAGGCTAGCCTGGTCTACACAGACAGAACTAACTTTCTCAGATTTTTTCTAGTTAGCTCCAATACAACTTTGATGTCAACTCATCAGGCTCATTTCTAGGAAGACTAGAACACAGAAACAGTTCAGAGACACAGTTAATGTTGGTTATCTGTGACAGCATTAAGGTCTACCATCTTGGACTGTGGATTCGGCTCAGTGGAGAAGTGCTTGTCTAGGGCATATTAGACAGTAGAGTTACTCCATCCCCAGTACTAAAAAAAAAAAAGAGATTCCACTGTATTTTGGATGTCAAGAGATGTTACATAAGATATCAATTTTCCCCGGTGAATATCTATGAGACAGATGTATTTACAGCCAGGGAATTCTGATCCATGTGTCCAGAGAATTCTGATCCATGGCTCCTGTACCAAGTGGTTTGCCTTTGGAGCTCACACTTCTACTGGCAGCTCCTTGAGTACTGATTGAACAATGTTGTTTATTGAGCTGTTTATGGCAACATCAAGACTAGGATCTGTTGGCCATTTTTAAATCAATCTAATTCTCTATATTTTCAACTTAGAATATCTAGACAAGCTACAATTTATGCAAACAAGGCCCAATGTGCTTAAAAATATTGGCCACCCCTTTAAATAACTGAGCTGTAGCTCTTCATTAGGTGATACTTCCCACATAAGGGGAACAGCTAAAACAAGACATAGATTTTTATTTTTCACTTCCCCGAGTCACTGATTGTCTGGTAAGGAGCTAAAATGGGAGAAACCATGTATATTTGTGGTTAGGAAAAACAACAACAAATAATTCTGGCCACTGTTATCAAGAAGAGTGGACTAATTTTGTTAGGATATAAGACCAACATGGCAGAATTGGAAGAGCGTTCATAGAGAGAAAAATAACATAAAATTTAGCTAAATAATTAGCTATTTGGGGAGAGTAAAGAGCAGAGTTAAGAAGGAATTGGATGATCTTGAGAAACTAGGAGACTGTTGGTGCCATAAAGACAATAAGACAGACATGTAGGCACTCTAGTGAGCCTTAAGATGAAGATGTGAACTCAGATTTAATCTCGTGACTCAAAGCTAGTTTCTGTCAAGCTTTAAGGACAAGGAGAGGGGACAGAATTGTAGCTACTGAAACTGTTCTCAGGAAACTGCTCTCAGGAAGTTGATAGTGGGATTATCTACCTGAAGAGGCAGAGTCAATAGCAGGGATATAAGAGAAGACAGGAGGGGAGGAGCCACACATCTGCGCATCAAACTCAAATCTCTGCTTCATTACAGAAAAGGATCAAATAAAGTGAGTCCCACTGAGTGAAAGGGACCATTGCAAAGCAACATACAGGAATAGCAGCATTAAGCCAAGGCTTTATTCCATGTGGACACTGTTGCCTTGAACCAGGATGGAGCCTTAAGAAATTCCACCTGAGTAGACAAGGTGCTAGTTGAGGTATCTGGATAAAATGCCAACAAGGTCATCATATTGGGCTTCAAGTGTAGGTTTGGTATTTAGAAAGTGGCAAAGTCACTCGGGACTCAGGGAAGTAGCAGTTGGTGTCACTGATAGTGAGACACAGAGAGGAGAAAGTGCAGCCGCGTGTTAGTGGCTGACGGAGCGTAAAATTAACACCAGACAAGGCAAAGAAAGGCCTGCAGAGATGAAAAGACAACAAGACCACACTCCTGACTCATTGAAGAGTAGCAGGGAGCCTGAGCATTAAACGCTGCTGAGCAATAGACAGTAGTGCTATCCCATGATTGACATTCAAATGGTACAACCAAATGCTGATACATCAAAGGCTGGGTGGGACTGTTGCATGACTGACAGTCAAATGACAATGGCCCCTCCCTCTGAACACTGGAAGGATTGCTGAATGACCATTGGACATCCTGACTCAGAGGTAGCTGGTTATTGGAAACCCTCATTTAGCAAATCTAAGTATTATGGTTTGAGTAAGAAGCTAAGAGGTTAACAAGGTTACAGAGAGCATCATGAGAGTCTATCTGAGGTGCCACCTTAACCAGCAGGCTGAACTCAGTAGTCCAGGCTAACCCAGATCATGCTTTTTTTTTTTTCTTTCTTTCTTTTCTTTCTTTCTTCTTTTCAGTAGAAACTCCAGATACTTGCATTTTCCAGTAATATTTCTTTGTCTTAAATTCATTGACTTCCCTGCCTCCTGGTAGAAAAATAAAATCAATGTGCTTTAAGTGTATATTTAATCCACTGAATCTGGAAGAACGATAGAAGGCAAGGAATATCATGCTTCCCAAGATACATAACTTGGACATAACTTGGCCCTTGCAGTTTTCATAGACTAATATCATAAGATACCATAGCATTAAAAGGGGATAATGGGTGGGTGTCATAAAGGGGTAATAGTGCAAAGATCTAGTTTAGACTGATTTTTCCTGCTTAAAGGTTTTTCTTTTTTTCTCTCTAGTAACATAAATTTTCATTTTGTGCAAAAGTGGGAGAGAATGGAGCTGGCAGGAGATTATCAATTTTGGAATTAAGGAGGGTTTTGCCATTCTTCTACAGCATTATCTAGAATGTCCACTTGAAGTCCAGCCAGAAACATACATCACCCTGCCCCCATATGCATCCCCCCAGGCAATATAAAATAAGACAAGCTTCAAGATGTTATAAACCAGATTAATCCTTGTCTTAAGTTACCATGGAAACAGAGTAAAAGGACAAGAAGGACGAAAAAGAAAGTCTTTCAACAGGGTATATGGAAGAATAAGGTTAAATTAAAAGGCTATATAAGTTAGTGTGTATACACTCAGGAGAGTGTGTGAGTACATGTGTATGCATATGTGAATGTGTGCATGTATGTGCAAGGGTGCATGGGCATGTGTATGTGCCTATGTGTGTTTGTATGTGTGCATGTACCCATATGTGGGTGGCCATCTCTTTGTGTATATGCTGGATCAGTTTGCAGCCATTGTTTTCCCAATCTCTGCAGTGGAGGCTCCATGTCCTCATTTAAGTCTCAGTTTCAATGCTACCTCCTCAGGAGCATTTTCCAAATCACCTATAAGTCTAGATCACAGCCCAGAGCTTCATCCTCATGACCTAAGTAACTTGAAAGGAGTGACCACTCATTGGCTCTTAGGTAGTCTGCTTCTCTATGCATTCCAGGTTTTCAACAGTGTGAGGAACAGAACAGAATAACCTTTGAAGCAGTGAACGGATGAGCAGTCCCATGAATGATCGCTCTGCTGGGATGATGGTATGCCATTGAGGAGCAACCCAGAAGCATTCTGTCCATGACAGGTGAGAGTGGGAGGAGCCAGGAATTGTGGCACACACCTTTAATCCCAGAGGAAGACAGATCTCTGTGAGTCTAAGGTAAGCCTGGTCTACAGAGTGAGTTCCAGGACAGCCAGGACTAAATAGTGAGACCTTCCTTGAAGACAGAGAGAGAGGAGGAGGGGAAGAATATGTCAGAAGAAAATGGGGTGGGGAGATGTCAGTACAGCACTGACATGCATCACAAATGCCTTCTCTCCATGACATGTGGAATGCATTAGAGGGGAAAAAAAACAAAACAGAAACAAATAAAAAAAGTTACTGAAGACAAAGGAAAGAAAATACAGATGCATGCTAGAAAAATATTATCATCCAAATCATCCCAAAAAGAAGAAAGCAATTGTCTTCAGCTGAAAGGGGAGAATGTAAGGAAAACATCCAACTTAAGGTAGTGTGATTGTTTATATATGTTTGGCCCAGGGAGTGGCTCTATTAGAAGGAGTGGCCCTGTTGGGATAAGTGTGTCACTGTAGGTATAGGCTTTAAGACCTTCCTTCTAGTTGCCTGGAAGCCAGTATTCTGCTAGCAGCCTTCAGATGAAGATGTAGATAGAACTCTCAGCTCCTCCTGCACTATGCCTGCCTGGATGCTACCATGTTCTTGCCTTGGTGATAATGGACTGAACCTCTGAAGCTGTAAGCCAGTCCCAGTTAAATGTTGTCCTTTATAAGACTTGCCTTGGTCATGGTGTCTGTTCACAGCAGTAAAACCCTAACTAAGTCAGGCAGAGAGATTGAGTGACCGGAGGGAGGATGCTGGGGAAGAGGGCAGTGGACCTTCCTCCCCTCACCTGAGGCATTTAACAGGTTAATAGAACAGTTAGTTTGAGTTCTCTTTCTGTCTCCCTCTCACATCACTAATTAATGTAAGAACCCCGTTTTCCATGCTGGGCCAAGGTCTGTAGAAGGGCTGCATCATCCCACAGAGCTGAGATAGAATCCCTGACTACCATCCCAGTCTGTCTGCCTCAGGGGTCCCTGCATGTGGCAGGCCTCACTGAACAGTGCTGGGAGCAAGGCGGTGATGTTTAACTGATGCCTGATGGACGGCTCCTGTCCTGAGTGGTAGCTTTGTGTGCCTGCTTGGCAGTTTTCTACCATTCCCAGTCTGCATCGTCCTGTATGTGATTCCATGTGGGCAGCTTGCCATCACCGATGCTTAAATGGCTCCAAACTCGTGACCCTTAGAAGGATCTAAAATTTATCACCAATTCTCTAGTCTCTTTCTATACTCATAGGCCTCCACAGTGAGATCTGTCTGCCTATAGATTGACTGACAGACAGATATGTGGCTATTGAACCTGTTCCTCTATAAAAGGCTCATGCTTGTTCCCTACTTGTGAGAATTACTAGTCTGCAGAGGATTCCACACCCACCAAGGATGCGATTTCCCCCTTTATACTGTTACCATATTCAACGATGCTCAGATCCCTAGGAGCAAAAAGGAAGGTAGAGGCTGAAAGAGCTTGTGCAGTCATTAATGCAGATCATAGACCAGGTGTGCTCACTCTGACCTTTAGCAGAGAGTTCCATGTATCCCAGTGCCACACAGCAGAGAGGGAGCCAGCAGGACACATCACTAAAACTCTCCCACCTGCAACTGCTGTCTGACACCCCATTAGAAGGCAGAAGTCAAGGTGGCCTGAATACATTCACCTGCTAAGGGAGCCTCTGTGGGGATGTGGCAGGACAGTGAAGGGTGACGGACAGATCTAAGGCACAACTAGAAATTCATTGTACACTTTTGTGAAGAATTAATTTATAATGAGTTGGACTAATTAATTCATTATTGATTGTTTACTGGCAGAATCTAGCATCACCAAGGGGACAAATCTCTGGGGTTTGTTTGTGAGGGAGTTTCTAGGGTCAGTGAATTGAGATGGGAAGACCCATCCTAAATGTTGATGCCACTATCTCATGGGCTGAGGTCCCAGACACCGAAATGTTGAAATTTTAAACCAGGTTGATTAAGTATTTTGTGGGTAGTATTACTAGAGAAGAAATATAAGTTAACATGCTGCCATTGCTATAGTACAGTCTTAAAGACAGTACATGTTATTGCTAATGGAACACAGAGGATACAGGAAGATATTCAAGAAAGCTGCATGCCTAGAACATGATCCATAGTCTTAATGAGTTCTGAGAGTAAGAGAGCTATAGAGATGACTCAGTGATTAAGAGCACATGCTGCCTTTGCAGAGGACTTGGGTTCGGTTCCAGCACCCACATGGCAGTTCCCAACCATCTGTAACTCCTGTTTCAGGAAATTCTTCACTCTCTTCTGGCCTCTGTAGGCACCAGGCACACACATGGTTCATATGTAGATCCATAGGAAATATAACCATTCACATTTTTTTTAACAGTTCTGCCTCTTTCTTTTCTTAAAGGTAATCAAGTGAGGTTTTATACAGAAACAAAGTGACAGCCTCCAGGAAGGAATGGAGGACAGGGAGGGAGATGTCCTATTAATGCCTGCTTTGGTCCTGGCTCCTTATGTCTATAAATGGTTTTACATGAAAGTCACAAGACAGGAATGTTCTACTTGACATTTGAAATTGACAGTAACCTATGTCTAAAATTAAAGCTAAATACAAGTGATAAATGTTAAACCCTTAAGAAAAAAATTGTTCGTATTTTCATAAATGTGAAACATAGCCATAAAAACTCATTAGCGATGGTCAGCATGCTATTTGTTAGCATTTCTTCTAGGCTCCACCTCACAGTTACCTGGCAACAGCCAGATATGCCTAATTCAATATAAAAGGGGCTGCTTGGCCCCTCTTCTCTTGCTTTCTTCCCCCTCTGCCCCTTCTCTCTCTATGTGCTCATGGTATACCTCTCCCCCACCCCCCTCTCTCTGCCTTTCTCTGTCTCTACCCTCTCAACTCTCCTCCCCTACATAAACTCTATTCTATACTATACTATACTATGGTGTGGCTGCTACCTCAAAGGGAAGGGATGCCTCAGCATGGGCCCATGGAGGCACCCCCTTAAGCCACACCATACCATGCCTCTACCACACATATCCCTGGCCTCTTTTTCTTTTTTTATAAAACACAACACTAATGAGTTATCAAGTGCTTTCTTAAATATGGGCATATTACATTCTGTCAATCCAGGGCCAAGGACATAAGGAAGCCAACACTGAGGCTCAGTCAGAGCTTCACGCCTGACTTCTTTCCCAACAAGTCTAGGTTACTTTTCTTTCCCAACATCAATTTTCCCCATTTTTTTAAACTCTATTTTGATTATTTATATAATCTATACATTTTTTTAAAATTCTATAAAGATTATTTGTGCACCACCACCTCTGTCCCTTAAGAAAGTCTAACTATACAGCCTAGACTGGGTTGGAAGTCACTATGTAACTCCTGCTAGCCTTGAACTCACAGCCATCCTCCTGCATCATTCTTGCCAGATCTTGGGTTATAGTATAGGTATGTGTCACTCTGCCAACCTTTTCTTCCACTCTGTCCATACTGATAATAATATGAATCTTGTCTGTGACTGCCCAACCAAGGGAGAGTAATCTCCATGTCTTTACTCTTAGGGCTGTGTTTAATGGCTCTCTCTTTAACAGCTGAGAGTCCAAGCACACTATGCGGGACCCTGCAATTCAAGTGGTCGTTGAGAATCCAGAGTATCTCAATCATCATTCAGGAGCTGAGGAGACTCATATTCCAGTGCTTTCTCGAGGTCTGAGAAAGATTTATCACGCTCAGTTTTACACATAACTTAACTGCAGAGAACATTAACAACTCAGAGATTGTCTTTTTTATGTTTCCAGTGTTTAAGATTTATTCTCAGATTTTACTGCCCAGCATACATTTCAGGAAAGAGATGAGTACTTTCAATGTATATTTCCTAGGACCCAGATAAATTACTCGGCTTTGTTATTGGTGTTATGCTTTCCAGTTTGATCAGAGACATAATTAATAATGAAAATACAAAGACCAAAGATATGTAGAAGCATGAAACATTAGAAATTTTGGTTCCTAGTACCCATATAAGGTGTTACAAACACTTGTAGCTCCAGATTTCTTCTACCAATGCACATGCATACATAGGTGTACACACACACACACACAGACATGTAAATCTTAAAAGAGCTGTCCATGTGGAGATTCTGAAACACTGGCACACCAGGGACGTTACTAAAATCACTTAATGTGAATGCTATCTTTAGAACAGCTATACTCTGTGAGTATTATTTATTACCTAATCCCTGCCAGAGATTGTAAAATGAAGGAAATTAATATTCTGTATATTTAATGCTGGAAAATAATATGGCAGCAGTTGATCCTTAACCATACAGAGACCCTTTCCTATTCCAAAGTCATGGCCTTAGCTAGCCAGACTCTTTAAGTAACTCAGCTAAGCCAAGTTGACCACCTAACCCATCCAGCCACATGGCTAGCTCTACTCTCCAGGCCCAAAGCTATTATCTGTCTTCTCTCATGTCTCCTGGCAAAAAGGCCTTCCTCTTTCTTCCTCCCAGAGTTCCTTTCTCCCTCCAGGAAGTTCTGCCTTCTTTTCTGTACTGGCCAATCAGAGGCTTTAACCTTTTATTGACCAATTATCTTGGGGAGCAAGGTTTGCACAACAAAATCTGGTGTATGTAAGACTTCCCTGGTCTTGGGGCAACCAGATCTTGGGGTCCTAAACTTAGCATATGCATACATAGCAGCACCAGACCAACTCCAACAAGAGATAAACGGAAACAAAATATTTATCTTAGTCACACAGAGAGAATGAAGCGGTGGCAGCATTTAGAATTTGCAGTCCGGCTATGCCTTCTGCACCTTTAGCTGTGATGTGGTAATCAAAAGACAAGCTTCCGGTTCTTCCTACTCTTGCCACTCAACTGCCTAAACGTGGAGGTCAAAGTATTTCATAATCCCTTCCCTCCATGGGAAGCTGACACTTTAGCTTAAAGTATGTCTGATGCTGCATAAACACACATCCAGCCACAATGGGAAGTTTTCAATGGGAAAATCTAAAGCCTCTTCAGGGCTGGGTGGTTAAAAGCACTGCAGATTCTTAGGGAGGACTGGACTTCAGCTCCCAGTGTGGGAATGTGTGACCTTAGAGAACATAGGATGACCGCACGCTGGGGATCTTAGGCTAGAAGGTTGTGATGAACACTCCCTTCCTGGAATGACCCAACAAAACAAACTTTAGGAGAAAGCCTGGACCCACAGCTGGTGCAGATAATGACCAAGAAGGTTTCAGTTCCCTCTTCTGGTGATTAAGACCTCACCTCACCTGGGGCCATCAATGGTGTGTAGGGAAGGTCATGAAAAGACACTTGCTTCTCCCAGGGGAGAGGCTAATTACCATTTCTAAAGGGGGGAATGAAAAGGTCAGAGCAGGCTAACAATGGGCCTGTTGTTACCAAGTTCTACCCTTAGACTGTATAAAAAGTGTGTGCTTAGGAGATTTGGGGTCGCCTCTGCCCCAATTGCAGGACGATCCCAGTACGCTGGATCAATAAACCTCTTGCTTGCAAGTTCACTGTGTGTGTAATCATCCCTGGACAGGCGAGCCTGGGATCTAAAGGAAAGGAGCTGAGTCAGAGCTCTGAAGCAAGTCAGGAACTAACATTTCCTCATGGTGCCTGCCTTGAGTTCCTGTCCTGACTTCCCTTCCTGGTGTTCTGTAAGCTAAAAGATTAAAAACAAACAAACAAACACCCAAAACAAACAAACAACCCAACCTTTTTTCTCCAAGTTACTTTTGGTCTTGACATTTATCACAGCAAGAGACTATACTAGAACAGAGTTTTTTATGAGCGTGCGGATATTATTTTTCATATAGTAAAGATCTTTGTGTCCACCAGGGTTTGGCCAGGAATGCAGAATCAACCTTGATGTATTCTAGGTATAGCATATTTTACCGGGATAGAAGCTATTTGCGTGACAGTCAATGGTTCCAATGTGGAAGACAGAGGAGCGTATGAGGAATTGATGTCGCAAATCTGAGGGAGGCTGCACTGGTCTAGACACAGTTATGCCTCCATGAATTGCAAGAAGCTTTGGTCATCCAAAGCAGCTACAAAGCAGGGTGACCTTCTGGTTCCAGGAAGTTCCTGGGCCACTCTTGCCCCCTCCCCAACCCCAGCCCTTGGCTGGCGCTGCCTACAGAGAGTGGCTCCTGCTCCTGCTTGGCTTATCCCTTCGAAATGAGACCAGAGCTCCATGGATGGCAAACATCACCTTGGAAACACACACATAGAAACAGATTATGGGGATGCAGTCCCCTGCCTGGCACAGAAGGGATGGCAAGCATCACATCACCAGATTGCAGCTCACAGAAGGAGGGAGACTCAACATAGGACTTAGTCACCAAGAATCGATGCCAGCCTCACAATGTTGGAAGGAACAAGAGTGGCCCCCACACAGAGCAACCTGGAACAGTGAAAGAACAAAATCACCCTGGTCTTAACTAATACTGATGACTGCTGGGGCTGGAGAGTGAAGAATGAGAACTAAACCACAGCTCATTTAGAAACCAAGACTCTAGTTGAGAAGAATGTACTCAAGTACCGTGAGGGTCTATGAGGACCAGAGAGGCGTTTGCTGAATGCGCAGACGCAAGAAAGAAATTCACTTTCACTCACAGAAGCACATAGAAGTGAGGAATATTTGGGGCAAAACAGGTGTCAAAAAATTGTAAAATAAAACCTTTGAATGCATTGGCTGAAGAGTCATTTGCAGTGGATGCATGGGTTCAGAATAAATTAGATGTTCTCTTAGCTTTTTCCCCTGGTTATATGTGTAATCGTGTGTGTGTGTGTGTGTGTGTGTGTGTGTGTGTGTGTGTGCTCATGTACATGTACATGTGCATGTACACATGTGAAAGCCAGATATAGATTTCTTGTATCTTCTTTATTTCCCACCTTGCTTTGTGTTGTCTGAATATTTAATTTTCGTTTGTGTGTTGTGGGGAGTATTGTGCATGTGTGCGTGTGTGAGCATACAGGTGTGTGTGTGCATACGCGTGCACAGACACTCTGAGGGCATCAGGTCTCTCTCCCCCTGAAGCTCCCATCAGAGGTCACTGTGCTCTGCCTAATTTGGATGCTGAGAGCTGCATGAGAGTCTTCTGGGAGAGCAGCGTGCACTCTTAACTGCGGACCCAGCCTGAAGATGGTATTTAAGATAGCCTGTTTGTGATTCTGTGCACTTACAGGGTATTTATTCACTCCTCTGTTCACTTTATTTCTATTAGAACAGTGCATTCTAGACCAGGCTGAGATCTCAGTTGTGTAGACAGGCTCCTCTAACAGCCCGATATGTTCTTTCTCAGAGAAACAAAACAAGGGCAGAACCCCCACAGCCAACATGAAAGCATCCGCTTGGAGATGCACAAGCCTAGATCTTAGGGGTCATGTTACTTTGTACAAACTAGTCATCAACAGACAGGTCATGGGAAGCCCCTCCCCCCAAGGAAGACTGAGAAAATGCTCACCCTTAAATATCAGAAAATAACTCTCCAGCCGAGGCCTTGCCACACTTCGGCTATTGCGCTGACTTGTTTAACCCGTCTAAGCTACCTCTGAGATGCAAGCTGCTGATGTTTCCCCTTCACAGATTACGGTATTTGAGGTGTAGGGCTCATGACCCTGCTCAAAGTCCAGGGTTTGTTACAGGAAAGCTGTGGTTCCTGGATTCTGGGGTCAGGCCCGTTCATCGGATGCTGAAGCATCCGTTATCACTGCCAGCGCTCACATCCCTCATGGCTCTGACACATTGCTTTTTCCTAAAATTATTTTAGAGATTACTTTTTAGTTTTGTGGGTGGACAAGCATGCTTGTGGAGGCTAGGGGACAACTCTCAGGGTTCAGCTCTCTTCTCCTGCCATGTGGGTTCCAGAGATTGAACTCAGATCATCAGGCTTGGCACCAGGCACCTCTACCTACTGAGCCATTTACTGGACTCTGTGCTGCCTCTTAAAAGAATGAAATAAACTGGAAACGATAGGAGGAGACATAGGAAGCGATCACCATGAACACAGTAACATTTTTATTTTTCAACTCCTAGTAGACTTAGTTTTGCGTTGAAATTCTTTTTCATGTTTCCGGTCGTTCCTACGCTCTTTGTAAAGAATCCCAGCTATTAGTAAGAGTCTGCGTTTTATGATCTTTTGGGGCGGTGGGGGTGATTATCTATAGTGGACATATCTTTTTAAATATTTATAAAGGTTGTTTATTTTGTTTTATGTTGTATTTGTTTTGCTTGCACATGTATCTGTGCATTGCGTGCCTGTAGTGCTCACGGTGGGCAGAAGAGGGCTAGGGGGTCACATCAAACATGTTTGTTTGTTAACTGCCATGTAGGAGCTGGAACTTGGGTCCTCTGTAAGAGCATACTCTACTCTTAACTGTTGAATCCTCTCTCCAACTAAATGGTTTGGTGCTTTTCAATTTCAGTTTCTACATACTTGCGTTTCATGTAAAGAAATGTGGCTTGTGTCCTGTTGGCCTTCTATTTGACCAGTTACTGAGCTCATTTGCTGGGGTTCTTCTGGTTTTCTGTATAGACAACTGTGTTCTGTGAAAATAGGAGCAGCTTTTTAATCTTCATTTCCTTATATTCCTCCTGACTTTGAAATGTCTTTCCTCATTTCAGGGTTATAACTACAGGGCTATTATAAGTACATGGTAAGATGGTGGTGTCTTGCTCCTGGTATCAGGAGAAAATAGCCTTTCACTATTAAGTATGCAGCTTGCTGTGTGTGGGGGGAGTTATAGCTATTCTATATCAAGTGAAGTAATTAGCTTCGATTCTACATTTCCTGAGAATGCTATCATGGAGGGAACTTGCATTTTGCCAAATGTGTTTTCTGCATCAGTTGATATGGTTATATGATTTTCTGCTTAGCTAATTGACATGATTGATCACACTGATTAATTTCAAGTGGTGAGACAGCTTTGCACATCTGCAAGAAGGTTCACCTGGAGATGGTAAGTAGCTCATCCCATTCATTAGGGCATTGAGCTGCCTGGGCCTTTTGTTTCTCTCTCTCTCTTAATCAAATGTCTTTAAAACGTAGACATTCCTTATTCCTAGGATTTTCTATTTATATTTTTCAGGCTATGGTTGACTGAAACTTACAGGTACCAAAGGAAGCAAAGCTGGAAATAAATGGGGAATATTAGATATCAATATCAGCTCCTCTGTCCTTTGTTCTGACAAGTTTATGTTTTTTATTTTAAATTAACTTCTGGAGAGGCGTTGGTTTGTGTTTTTCTTTTTAATTCTTGTCCAGCTTTGCATTGTGTGCACACGATTTTTTTGTGTGTAGGACAGTATATACATTTATTGTTAATTATTTTTTAAATGTTCTGTAGCATTGTTCACTGAAATTCCCACTGGGATTTGACTTAAATATAGGTTAACTATGGACCCACAAGTAGCAGTTTTAAGATTTTTTTCTAGTGTGTGTGCACACATGTATGCAGATGCTCATGGCAGCAGAAGAGGACACCGAGGGTCTTTTAGAGCTGGAGTTACATACAGGAAGTTGTGAACTGCCTGACATGAGCATTGAGAACCAAACTCATGCTCTCTGGAAGAACAGCAAGCATTCTTAACCACTGAACCCTCTTTCCTGCCCTTTTAAGTAACACTTCTACTGGGGAGCAAATGGACTGGCTGCCTACTCTTTCTTTCATACCTTCTTTCCATTAACAACAACAAATAACTTATAGCGTCATGTCTTCTACTGCCCACACCATGATTGGGAAGCTGCCTGTGGCCTCTCAGTGTCTACTTCATTTATATGTAACACCCACAGTAAGGATGGCACATTAATTCCCCCTCTCCCGGAAGCCCTTACCACATTGGCCACTACAGAGACTCTGACTCAGATGTCTGTCCTTATCCCTAAAGATGTCTTCTAAGCCATCCAGCCGATGTCTTATATCAGAGACGATGTAAACCCTATTCATACTGTATCCTCTTATGCAGTGACAGAGTTAATGAATAAGGTATTAGTTATATCTTTTGTCACCTTGACCAAAATATGTGACAGAAATAGCTTAAGGGTTTGTTTGGCTTCACACATTCAGGAGATCTCAGTGGCAGGAAGGTATGCCGGGACCACATCCTGTGAGACAAGAGAACGGGAGGATGGACCACAATATGCAGGGGTGAGGGGCATCAATACGCAGGGGTGGGCACAGCTTTCACAGGCTCCACTCTAGTAACTTGAGTCTACCAGGCAGGCCCCAGCTCTGCAAGGGACACCCGTCTTCAAAATCGCCTCCTAAGTCAAGAACCAACCAAGGGCTCAGAGCATGAACCTGTGGGCATCATCATTCCATATTTAAGCCATAACTCACAGCAGGAGAATGAGAGCAACTAGCAAGAGATGTAGTAGTAAATGATACAGCATGATACCTAGCAAGAGATGTAATAGTAATGATACAGCTTGATACCTAGCAAGAGATGTAGTAGTAATGATACAGCATGATACCTAGCAAGAGATGTAGTAGTAATGATACAGCATGATACCTAGCAAGAGATGTAGTAGTAATGATACAGCATGATACCTAGCAAGAGATGTAGTAGTAATGATACAGCATGATACTGTTTCTTTAAAATGTAGAATATTCTTATTCCTGGAATTTTCTACTTACCCTTTACAGACTGCGGTTGGCTGCAAGTGACAGACACTACAGGAGTAAATGCTGAACATGCATGAGGAATGCTAGATATCGATATCAGCTCCCCTGCCCTCTGCCCTGGAAACGTCAAGGAATTCGTTTCCAGTCATGTCCCAGGGACCTCTGCTGCTAGAAACTTCTGGACTGGAAAGATGCCCAGTGGGTACTTACCACGTGAGCAAGAGGACCTGGGTCTGAATCCCCAGCACCCATGGAACACAGATAGCTGAGCATGAAGTGGGAGCCCATATGTGCAAACACACATGCTCACATATGGACAGACTCCCGAGACCCTTCATAGGAATCTGCTTCCTACTTCCCTCTTGCTGGCTTCCTTCCTTCCTGTCTTTCCACTTTTCATTTCCACCCATTTCTGGTAGTCTTAACTCATCTACCTGGAATTAAGTATTATCTCAAAGTATATGTTGGGACAAGTTAATATCAGACATTTAATATCTATAAATTATTTGCATGTTTGGAACAATGTTTAAAACTGGGCACTGTGGATTGAGAACCAGAAACCACTGTAGAGAGAAAGAAAAAAGGCATTTACACTTTGTTCTTCCACTAGACTGAAGACACGTGTTGTGCACATGCGCACACGTGATTGTGCTGTGGGATGCATTCAAAGCAGATTTAGTGGAACACTTTTTTTTTTTCTGTGTAGCCCTGTCTGTCCTGGAACTCACCTTGTAGACCAGGCTGGCTTCAAACTTAGAAATCTGCCTGCCTCTGCCTCCTGAGTGCTGGGATTAAAGGCGTGTGCCACCTTCCGACCAGCTCAAGACACATTTATATAGAACTACCTTACAGGGCTCCCAGCATGTTGCTCTTGGCTGCATATGGGAACTTGTCTAGGCCTTAGAGTAGAAACATACTGGACATGAACCAAAACTTCTCCCTAGCCTTTTCTCTCATGGAATAATGTAAGAAAACCAGAAACAATGAAAATATGCCTGGGATAGCTATAAGGGAGAAGAAAGTAGAATTTTTATTTTAAAAGTAGGAGATGGTAGTTATATTTTTTGCAGTTATATTATATCAAGCTCAAAGCAAAAATTTCCTGTGAAAATTTGAACATTTTCCACTAAAAATGTTTTGTGAGTCAAATTGAAAAGAAACTCGTTGGGAGTGGAGTACACATGCTTGAATGTTGTACTTATGCATCCATGTATCAGCAGGCATACATGCAGGCACCCAATACTTACACACACACACACACACACACACACACACACATACACACACACTCGTATGAACATTCCTTTGCACACTTGCACACAGTACTCATGTACCCATGCACGGGCATGCACTCACGCATGTGCAACACTAATTTAAACAGACAATATGTTAAAATACATTATTAAAAATACTGGGTTTGTTTCAGTTTGAGCATTTTATTGATGAGGGGTTGTGTGAAACTGTCCTGAAATAGTACGAGATTATGTACTTGTAGCAGGAGGGTAGTAGCTGCCACATTTGAGTTTAACAGATAATGTTAGGGACAGGCTAATCAGTGGAGTGGGCTAACATTCGTTCCAATAGCTGTGTAAGTGCAGAAGTCATGCTGAGCAGGTGAGCACAGGCATGTGCACACGCAGTTGAGTGAAGGCATCAGTACCCCTTAGATTGAAAAGGAGAGGGAAGAAAGCAAGGAAAGATGGAGCCTGGAGGAGGAGCACAGCTGGCTTCGCCCTCAATGTCCACACATCAAGCTCTGTGTGCTGATGTGGTGACCACAGGTGACTTTAGGAACATTGTCTTTGGCATACATACATGTAAAGTGATAGGAATGCAGACTTTCTTCCTCTTATTACTTGGATCTAACAGGGGATAGGGAGATGGATAGGAGAACTCTTTGTTTAACATTTATTTTATTTTGTGCTTCACATGTTTGTCTCCATGTATATATGCAATTTGTGCAAGCAGTGCCTCTGGAAGCCAGAAGAGAGTGCTGGAACCCTGGCACTGGAGTTACAGATGACTCTGAGCTACTATGTAGATGCTAGGCACTAAATCTGGGTCCCTCCAAGACCAGCCAGTGTTCTTAATCACTGAGCCATCTCTTGAGCCTCATGGGTGGAAAGCTCTTACACTACATTTTGTAGAAAGGAACCTGCACGTGTGCCATGTTTAGTGACTTAAGCACAAGCTCTGCTAATGGCTTGTTTACTCTGAACTTGATTTCTAGCCCAGTTGGTATCTGGAGGAGTGTGGGGTTGAGGCTGGCAGGTACTAACCAGTCTCATTCACCATTCAGAGAAGTGCCTGAGCCTAGACATCCAGAGACTGAGAAGAGAGTATGAAGAACAGTAACAAGAGAGGCACAAACATCACAAGTCTCAAAACTATGCCCAAGCATTTGAGCACAGGGGCAAGTCTGAGCTCCAGAATGACTGGCTGCTGCCTTTGTGTCTCTCGGTCCCTTATAAAGCTGGCAGTCTAGACATGAAAGGCTTTTGCCCTTGCCTGCTCAGATCACTGGTCCTCTGAATGAAAAGCAGCTTAGACCCTCAGTTCCTGTCTCTGCTCACAGGCATTTGCAGTGACAGCAAACAGATTCAGTTGCTATGTTCAGATCTACAAGTGTCAGCTACAGTGAATGCTGGCGAGGGAAGCTGGGCCCTGGAGCCTGCAAAGCAAGGACTCTATTGTTGAGCTACATTCCAGGCCGCGTTTTTCTTTCCTTTCCTTTTAATTTTCTTTTAGTTTGGAGGCAGGATCTTACTAAGTTGCCCAGGCTGGCCTTGAACGTAAGGCCCTCGGATTTCAGCTTCCAAAGCTCCTGGAATCACAGCCTTGCGCTCCCATGCCCACGGCCAGGCCTCTTACCATCACCTCAGCTCTCTATTGTCGTTTGTGTCCCTTACCTCTTTAATGGTAGAAAAATGTATAGAAAATGCCAGAAAAGGGTTCTTGTACATTTTAAGCCTGGAATGCAGCCACACCCATGAGATCTCAAAAATATCATTGCCTAAACACAGTGACAGTGCTAATTCACAGTGCTAATGTCAGTGACATACCAGCGTGGAGGGGAGAAATCACAAGGACCAACCCTAGATGAAGGCTCCGGGAGATTATTTGCTGTTGGAAGATGGGGAATTAGTCCCCTCCAGGAACAATCTCCTGATGGATTATCTAATCCCAAGCAGTCGTATCCGAACGAGAAACATCAAATAGAGTCAACAGATTGTATTTATATATACACATGCATATGTGTTTGTATAAATACACATATAATAACTAAACAAAAAGAGATTCTGAATGTGACAGTTGCTGGCAGGCACTGGAGAGGAGGAGATGGTACAGACGCAGTCCTCAAGTATGACATTTTCAAAAAATGTTTACAAGGTAAATATAAAGGAATTTCATAGTGTAGTGGTAGAGGGAAAGTAGAATATGGGGCTACAGAGACAGCCAGTGGATGGAATACTTGGTGTGCATGGGGATCAGAAGAACTCGGATCTCCAGCACTGGGGTAGCCGGTAGTTTCATATGCAGAAGGCAGGACCACAGCAAGCTGGCTAGCTAGACTAGCGGTATTAGGAATGCCAGCTCAACTGAGAGAACTGGGCTTGATGAATACTTTGGAGAGTGATTGAGGAAGACTTCTGGTGTTCTTACAGGCATACATGTGCCCACACTTGTGAAAAAACACATACACACAGAGAAGCACATCACATACCTACACATACCCATACGCAAATAGATAACGACAACTAGAATATGGAATTTCTTAATTACACTTAAATTCTTTTATCTGCACTTGTGTCTATACACTTGTGTGTATTGCCACTTGTATGTGCATGTGTATGTGCACTTGTATGTGTGTGCATGCATACGCGTGCATGTTTATGTGAATATGTATATGTGTGTGCATTTGTACACAAGTGTGGGAGCCCACAAAGGCTGGAAGAAGACATCAGATCTTCTGAAGTTAGCTACAGGCTGTGGTGAGTCACCCACTGTGGGTACTTGAGTTCAGCTGAACTCAGTTCCTCTGGAGGAGCAGCACTTTCTCCTAACCACTGAGCCATCTCTCCAGCCCAGTAACATGTTTTTAAAAAATCACAAACTTTGGAAAGCGTGACATGAGGACGGCACATTCACTGCCTTATGTGTTACTGGCATGTGAGGTGACAAGACACCACTGCCACCAAAGCCTCTTTCCTTGCTATCAAGGCAAGTTTCCTTAAGATTTAGGCTCTTCCACAGATATGAACTTTTTATTTGAGGAGGACTAAAGAGTTCACAGAGGGACTGCACATACGTTAACCAGCTCGTGATCTCTGCCGCTGTGTGAAGTGGATCTTAATGAATTCCCTTTGCCTTTGCTTCTCAGGTTTAAGGAAGGCAACTTATCAAAGGCTTCATCTTTCAAATGTCCCTAGGAATTAGGAAGTGCAATCTTCTGTAAGAAATAACATGGGGCAGTTGTCTGCTTGAAATGCAAGTGAGAAGGCTGGAGCGTGGAAGGGGAGAAGGTGCCAGAAGCTGAGTGTTTGAAGTGTATAATTTGCCTAGCACCATCCCTCAGTGAGATCTAGGGCCTCCAGGCATGGCCACACTTAAACCCCAACACTTTCATTGTGAACTGCTGAAGAATTCCCCAAACACCCCTCAGGAAGCTCGCTCCCCCCTTCTACCAAGGTCCAAGGAAGGGAAATGTTTCCCCTCTTCAAATATCTACAGTATGTATGTCAGGCCAATTGGGTCTTGCTTTTAATTCAATCACTGTAGAAGGCTTGCTTTCTCCACCTAGTGGCCAAGAATGAACCCAATGAGAGGAAAAGGGGAAGAAAGGCTAACCCAGCCGAGGAAGAGTCACAGATGGATGCTTCTGGGATTAGCTGAATGCTCTTGCTGACTCTGTACCAAGCTCTTCATAGCTGCCACCGCTCCCCACCCATCAGGCAACGGGTCTATCTATCTATCTATCTATCTATCTATCTATCTATCTATCTATCTATCTTCCTAAGGAAGCTCCACCAGTCTTGTCATCAGGTTTCTATGTCCTCATGCCCTTTGCTTCAGTTACATCCAGAAGGGACAACCTAGAGGGGTTGGCATTTTACAAGTGTTCACGACCCAGTGGGAAGTTACCAGAATACATGGTTACCTTACCAAGAAGGAGATTGGGAATGCAGAGGAGGATCAGAAAGATACTCTGNCATGATACCTAGCAAGAGATGTAGTAGTAATGATACAGCATGATACCTAGCAAGAGATGTAGTAGTAATGATACAGCATGATACCTAGCAAGAGATGTAGTAGTAATGATACAGCATGATACCTAGCAAGAGATGTAGTAGTAATGATACAGCATGATACCTAGCAAGAGATGTAGTAGTAATGATACAGCATGATACCGTTTCTTTAAAATGTAGAATATTCTTATTCCTGGAATTTTCTACTTACCCTTTACAGACTGCGGTTGGCTGCAAGTGACAGACACTACAAGAGTAAATGCTGAACATGCATGAGGAATGCTAGATATCGATATCAGCTCCCCTGCCCTCTGCCCTGGAAACGTCAAGGAATTCGTTTCCAGTCATGTCCCAGGGACCTCTGCTGCTAGAAACTTCTGGACTGGAAAGATGCCCAGTGGGTACTTACCACGTGAGCAAGAGGACCTGGGTCTGAATCTCCAGCATCCATGGAACACAGAAAGCTGAGCATGAAGTGGGAGCCCATATGTGCATACACACATGCTCACATATGGACAGACTCCCGAGACCCTTCATAGGAATCTGCTTCCTACTTCCCTCTTGCTGGCTTCCTTCCTTCCTGTCTTTCCACTTTTCATTTCCACCCATTTCTGGTAGTCTTAACTCATCTACCTGGAATTAAGTATTATCTCAAGGTATATGTTGGGACAAGTTAATATCAGACATTTAATATCTATAAATTATTTGCATGTTTGGAACAATGTTTAAAACTGGGCACTGTGGATTGAGAACCAGAAACCACTGTAGAGAGAAAGAAAAAAGGCATTTACACTTTGTTCTTCCACTAGACTGAAGACACGTGTTGTGCACATGCGCACACGTGATTGTGCTGTGGGATGCATTCAAAGCAGATTTAGTGGAACACTTTTTTTTTTTTTCAAGACAGGGTTTCTCTGTGTAGCCCTGTCTGTCCTGGAACTCACTTTGTAGAGCAGGCTGGCTTCAAACTTAGAAATCTGCCTGCCTCTGCCTCCTGAGTGCTGGGATTAAAGGCGTGTGCCACCACCGACCAGCTCAAGACACATTTATATAGAACTACCTTACAGGGCTCCCAGCATGTTGCTCTTGGCTGCATATGGGAACTTGTCTAGGCCTTAGAGTAGAAACATACTGGACATGAACCAAAACTTCTGCCTAGCCTTTTCTCTCATGGAATAATGTAAGAAAACCAGAAACAATGAAAATATGCCTGGGATAGCTATAAGGGAGAAGAAAGTAGAATTTTTATTTTAAAAGTAGGAGATGGTAGTTATATTTTTTGCAGTTATATTATATCAAGCTCAAAGCAAAAATTTCCTGTGAAAATTTGAACGTTTTCCACTAAAAATGTTTTGTGAGTCAAATTGAAAAGAAACTCGTTGGGAGTGGAGTACACATGCTTGAATGTTGTACTTATGCATCCATGTACCAGCACACATACATGCAGGCACCCAATACTTACACACACACACACACACACACACTCATATGAACATTCCTTTGCACACTTGCACACAGTACTCATGTACCCATGCACGGGCATGCACTCACGCATGTGCAACACTAATTTAAACAGACAATATGTTAAAATACATTATTAAAAATACTGGGTTTGTTTCAGTTTGAGCATTTTATTGATGAGGGGTTGTGTGAAACTGTCCTGAAATAGTACGAGATTATGTACTTGTAGCAGGAGGGTAGTAGCTGCCACATTTGAGTTCAACAGATAATGTTAGGGACAGGCTAATCAGTGGAGTGGGCTAACATTCGTTCCAATAGCTGTGTAAGTGCAGAAGTCATGCTGAGCAGGTGAGCACAGGCATGTGCACACGCAGTTGAGGGAAGGCATCAGTACCCCGTAGATTGAAAAGGAGAGGGAAGAAAGTAAGGAAAGATGGAGCCTGGAGGAGGAGCACAGCTGGCTTCGCCCTCAATGTCCACACATCAAGCTCTGTGTGCTGATGTGGTGACCACAGGTGACTTCAGGAACATTGTCTTTGGCATACATACATGTAAAGTGATAGGAATGCAGACTTTCTTCCTCTTATTACTTGGATCTAACAGGGGATAGGGAGATGGATAGGAGAACTCTTTGTTTAACATTTATTTTATTTTGTGCTTCACATGTTTGTCTCCATGTATATGTGCACTTTGTGCAAGCAGTGCCTCTGGAAGCCAGAAGAGAGTGCTGGAACCCTGGCACTAGAGTTACAGATGACTCTGAGCTACTATGTAGATGCTAGGCACTAAATCTGGGTCCCTCCAAGATCAGCCAGTGTTCTTAATCACTGAGCCATCTCTTGAGCCTCATGGGTGGAAAGCTCTTACACTACATTTTGTAGAAAGGAACCTGCACGTGTGCCATGTTTAGTGACTTAAGCACAAGCTCTGCTAATGGCTTGTTTACTCTGAACTTGATTTCTAGCCCAGTTGGTGTCTGGAGGAGTGTGGGGTTGAGGCTGGCAGGTACTAACCAGTCTCATTCACCATTCAGAGAAGTGCCTGAGCCTAGACATCCAGAGACTGAGAAGAGAGTATGAAGAACAGTAACAAGAGAGGCACAAACATCACAAGTCTCAAAACTATGCTCAAGCATTTGAGCACAGGGGCAAGTCTGAGCTCCAGAATGACTGGCTGCTGCCTTTGTGTCTCTCGGTCCCTTATAAAGCTGGCAGTCTAGACATGAAAGGCTTTTGCCCTTGCCTGCTCAGATCACTGGTCCTCTGAATGAAAAGCAGCTTAGACCCTCAGTTCCTGTCTCTGCTCACAGGCATTTGCAGTGACAGCAAACAGATTCAGTTGCTATGTTCAGATCTACAAGTGTCAGCTACAGTGAATGCTGGCGAGGGAAGCTGGGCCCTGGAGCCTGCAAAGCAAGGACTCTATTGTTGAGCTACATTCCAGGCCGCGTTTTTCTTTCCTTTCCTTTTAATTTTCTTTTAGTTTGGAGGCAGGATCTTACTAAGTTGCCCAGGCTGGCCTTGAACGTAAGGCCCTCGGATTTCAGCTTCCAAAGCTCCCATGCCCACGGCCAGGCCTCTCACCATCACCTCAGCTCTCTATTGTCGTTTGTGTCCCTTACCTCTTTAATGGTAGAAAAATGTATAGAAAATGCCAGAAAAGGGTTCTTGTACATTTTAAGCCTGGAATGCAGCCACACCCATGAGATCTCAAAAATATCATTGCCTAAACACAGTGACAGTGCTAATTCACAGTGCTAATGTCAGTGACACACCAGCGTGGAGGGGAGAAATCACAAGGACCAGCCCTAGATGAAGGCTCTGGGAGGTTATTTGCTGTTGGAAGATGGGGAATTAGTCCCCTCCAGGAACAATCTCCTGATGGATTATCTAATCCCAAGCAGTCGTATCCGAACAAATACACGTACGAGAAACATCAAATAGAGTCAACAGATTGTATTTATATATACACATGCATATGTGTTTGTATAAATACACATATAATAACTAAACAAAAAGAGATTCTGAATGTGACAGTTGCTGGCAGGCACTGGAGAGGAGGAGATGGTACAGATGCAGTCCTCAAGTATGACATTTTCAAAAAATGTTTACAAGGTAAATATAAAGGAATTTCATAGTGTAGTGGTAGAGGGAAAGTAGAATATGGGGCTACAGAGACAGCCAGTGGATGGAATACTTGGTGTGCAGTAGGAGCAGAAGAGCTCGGATCTCCAGCACTGGGATAGCCGGTAGTTTCATATACAGAAGGCAGGACCACAGCAAGCTGGCTAGCTAGACTAGCGGTATTAGGAATGCCAGCTCAACTGAGAGAACTGGGCTTGATGAATACTTTGGAGAGTGATTGAGGAAGACTTCTGGTGTTCTTACACGCATACATGTGCCCACACTTGTGAAAAAACACATACACACAGAGAAGCACATCACATACCTACACATACCCATACGCAAATAGATAACGACAACTAGAATATGGAATTTCTTAATTACACTTAAATTCTTTTATCTGCACTTGTGTCTATACACTTGTGTGTATTGCCACTTATATGTGCATGTGTATGTGCACTTGTATGTGTGTGCATGCATACGCGTGCATGTTTATGTGACTATGTATATGTGTGTGCATTTGTAGTACATGAGTGTGGGAGCCCACAAAGGCTGGAAGAAGACATCAGATCTTCTGAAGTTAGTTACAGGCTGTGGTGAGTCACCCACTGTGGGTACTTGAGTTCAGCTGAACTCAGTTCCTCTGGAGGAGCAGCACTTTCTCCTAACCACTGAGCCATGTCTCCAGCCCAGTAACATGTTTTTAAAAAATCACAAACTTTGGAAAGCGTGACATGAGGAGGGCACATTCACTGCCTTATGTGTTACTGGCATGTGAGGTGACAAGACACCACTGCCACCAAAGCCTCTTTCCTTGCTATCAAGGCAAGTTTCCTTAAGATTTAGGCTCTTCCACAGATATGAACTTTTTATTTGAGGAGGACTAAAGAGTTCACAGAGGGACTGCACATACGTTAACCAGCTCGTGATCTCTGCCGCTGTGTGAAGTGGATCTTAATGAATTCCCTTTGCCTTTGCTTCTCAGGTTTAAGGAAGGCAACTTATCAAAGGCTTCATCTTTCAAATGTCCCTAGGAATTAGGAAGTGCAATCTTCTGGAAGAAATAACATGGGGCAGTTGTCTGCTTGAAATGCAAGTGAGAAGGCTGGAGCGTGGAAGGGGAGAAGGTGCCAGAAGCTGAGTGTTTGAAGTGTATAATTTGCCTAGCACCATCCCTCAGTGAGATCTAGGGCCTCCAGGCATGGCCACACTTAAACCCCAACACTTTCATTGTGAACTGCTGAAGAATTCCCCAAACACCCTTCAGGAAGCTCGCTCCCCCCTTCTACCAAGGTCCAAGGAAGGGAAATGTTTCCCCTCTTCAAATATCTACAGTATGTATGTCAGGCCGATTGGGTCTTGCTTTTAATTCAATCACTGTAGAAGGCTTGCTTTCTCCACCTAGTGGCCAAGAATGAACCCAATGAGAGGAAAAGGGGAAGAAAGGCTAACCCAGCCGAGGAAGAGTCACAGATGGATGCTTCTGGGATTAGCTGAATGCTCTTGCTGACTCTGTACCAAGCTCTTCATAGCTGCCACCGCTCCCCACCCATCAGGCAACGGGTCTATCTATCTATCTATCTATCTATCTATCTATCTATCTATCTATCTATATTCCTAAGGAAGCTCCACCAGTCTTGTCATCAGGTTTCTATGTCCTCATGCCCTTTGCTTCAGTTACATCCAGAAGGGACAACCTAGAGGGGTTGGCATTTTACAAGTGTTCACGACCCAGTGGGAAGTTACCAGAATACATGGTTACCTTACCAAGAAGGAGATTGGGAATGCAGAGGAGGATCAGAAAGATACTCTGCTACTGAGAGAGAGAAATAGGCAGGAAAAGGGGAGAGGCTAAACCTAGCACAAAATAAAAATAAACTAAATGAAAGAGTCTCATATCACTTCTTGCTTCCTGGGCACATACCTGCCACGCCACACTGACACTCCTATCCTTCTGTTAGTAAGACCATCATAAGAAAGTCATTGTAAACCCTTTCTTGCTACTGGAAAAAATTAAAATAAGCTAAAAAATAATGTATGAAAGGACATAGACTACTTACTGCCTGTACACAGGACTCGAGACTAGTTCCCAGCATGCATATTGGGGGGCTCATAACAGCATGTAACTCCAGCTCCTAGGGATTTGATGCCCTCTTCTGACCTCTGCAGGTACTCTAGGTGTGTGTGTTTGACATACATATAAAGTAAATAAAAACAACAAAATAAAAACAAAACAACATAAAAACCCCACGGTAACTGATAAGTCTGGGAGCATGGAATGCTTGGTGAATGGTAATATAAATCTTGTCATATCTTGGAAAACACATCCAAGCTCAACTATTAATACATATCAGTCTTGGGTTCTCAGTGTAGAGGCATGGTGCCCTTGTCACCCCACTCTGAGATACCAGTGACATCATAATAAGGATACAGGGTACAGGCCTGGAAAAACAGCTCAGTGGACATTGTACTTGGACGTGATATGAGTTATTATTGCCAAGAACTCACGTAAAGCTGGATGCAGCAATGCCTGCTTGTGATGCCAGTTCTCCTACAGCGAGCTAGGGAGAGACAGGAGGATCCCTGAAAGCTGAAGGGCCAGCTAGCCTGAGGTACACAGCAGAGAACAGGAGACAGAAGTCTCAAAGTCCAGCACCCACATGTGTTTTCTGATCTCTGTGGGTGTGGCACACTGACAGTGTGAAGATAGATGGACAGAAAGATGGACAGAAAGATGGACGAACAGACACACATGCATCCCTCCTACACTCCACTGATAAGAAAGATGCAATGCTTGCCACTAGCAACTCTACACACAAATGTAATTAGTAGAAATGCTAACTATAGGTCTACAGAGGTGGCTCAACAGCTAAGAGCATTTGCTGCTCTTTCAGAAGACCCGGAATCAGCTCCCAGCACCCAAATGGCTACTCACAGCTGCCTGTAACCTCCAGTTTGGATGATCCTGCCCTCTTTTCATCTCCAGAAGCTCCTGCTCCATACATCATTCCATCGTGCATGGAAATACATGCTGGCTCACATACATAGATATTTTTTAAGGTTACTAAGCAGAATTAAACATGAAGAGATTAATTGGATTACATGCAGACCTAACCTCCCTTCCCCTAAAGTGAGCCCAGTAAACACGGTTGGCTGTGAGCAGGGTTAGAAAATGGCTCAGTGCCCTGGGAAGTGGTTCACATCATGGTGTTTGATAACAACCTCCAACTTAATGTAGAGTTTTACAGCCTTTAGACATCCCCCTTGGATTTTTTTGTTTCACACAGAAGCTCTGCTCCTGGCCTATCTTCCACATTTTTCAAAGAAGAAAATTGTGATTCTCGCCATTTCTTAGTGTGTCCTCCAAAATTGCAAAGTTAACAGAGGGAGACACCGCTGAGAGTGCTGGCTCCCAAGACAGAGCCCCATTAGTTACAAGTAGAGGATGTGATTTGACACTGAGTCCCTGTGCCCATCCCCCACAGGAGCTTGGTGACAGACAGCAGTGGGGGTGCCCAGTGGATGCCATTGCTTGTGGTTTGAGGAGCTGACTGGACCCAGACAGGATGCTGTCACTCAGGAATGTCTCCTCTGTTTGTCACCACAGTATAGCAGTCACTGACATCACCTTGGAGTCTTTTTGCTCCCAACTGAACCGGAAAGATGTCAGCAGAAGACTACCAGAATGACTAAGCTTGGCATCTCTCTTTCTATCTTAAGAGGTCTCTCCCTATGAACATGGTGGCTTCCAGCTAGTCTGACATTTTACAGGAGGGCCTTGCACTCCAAAAGTGTGTGTCTCAAAGTCCTCTAAAGTCCATAAGTCAGTTTCTCCAGGCTTGTCAGAAGCCTGTCAGTCAGCCAGGCCCTATTCAAGGGGAAGAGAATTAAATTTTACCTCTTAAAAATGAAATAAGATCTTCAAGGAAATGAATGGATCTTGGAGTTATTATATTAACCCAGACTCAGGAAAACAAATATTGCATGTTCTTTCATACATAAGTCCTCTTCTAATTTTTACACATGTGCATCTGTGGGAGTGAGCATGTGTAGGAAACTAGAGAGGGGGTACATGGGGGTGAAAAGGATGTGATGGCGGTAGAAAGGATGACTGGGCGAGAGAAATAGAAGAGGAAGATCCACATAGGCTGGAGAGATGGCTCAGAAGAGAAGAACGGGCTCTGTTACAAAACGGGCTGTGAGCAGAGACCTGAAGACACCGGCTTTTGAGCATCTCTCAACCAAGGGCTGGTCCACAAGCAAGCACTCCGCACCTATTCAGACAGCCAGTGCCTCTAAGTGCCATGGCTTTCGCATGAAGGAAGCCAAGCATCAGCAGAAAGCCTCCAACCGAGGAGAAACTAATCCAAATTGAAGAGAAGTGTAGGGCCGGTGAAGCAGCACTGCTCCTCAGGTCTGCTGTGTGCCGGGCAGTTGCTGGGGCACTTAGGAAGCTGCCTCAAGTCTTAGAAAACAATTGCAGTGAGCATGATAGCATCCTTCGTAAGGATGCTGAAGAGCTGGGTTTATCTCACTTGTTCCTGTAGTGAGGACCATCAAGGCCTTCCCAAAACTTAGTCCTCTGTCTTCCAGCGCTCTGAGCTCTTAGCCCTCCGAGGTCTAGTGGGGCTCAGTGACTATGTACCATGCCCACATTCTGTCCCCTAGTTTTATTTCAGTAACTAGAGTTTTAACATCATTTACACATTACATCATACCTTGTTTTCTACTTGCCCGCTTAGAATTATTTAACATTCTCTCTCAGTTGTATACCATGGTGGATGTTACAAGAATTTTTTCAGTGCAGTTTGTCTGTGAGTCTTTGTGATTCTTTGTGATTCTTTGTGGTATGTGTGTGTGTGTGTGTGTGTGTGTGTGTGTGTACCTTCAAGTGAGTGTACAGTCATATGATGAGTCCCCAGGTCTTCCTGTGTCTGCCTTCCTGGATCTGGGGTCACTGCTCCAAACAAGACCCTTATTTTGTAATACATGAAGGGAAGAGGTAAAAACAACATGGTTTTCAATTATACCATTCTGCAGAAAGGGACAGAGAGTAGAGGAAATTTAAAAATGTCTGACTTGATTCTAGACAATGTTTTGAAAAATACTCAAGTATGAGAAATTACTGCTCCCACCCCCAACACCCCACCATAGGCTGGTGCTTCAGAAACAGTCTTTACATTCTTTCTTCTAGAATAGTCCCCTTCCTATTAGCTCAGTACAGAAAACCTTACACAGTGATGACCGTAGGGTTTGAGCCTGCCTTTGTTTCTGGTACAGTAAGTAGCAAACCACTTAGAACTTAAGAGTTCTGAGACCAGCAGGTGGCAACCATCAGCTGGGGAAGAGAGGGGCCCAGCTCCTCCTCATCTGTGACTCCAATGGGCTCTAAGCACACCTCCTACCTAAAGTGAACCATGATGATTTACTTCCTACATCGCTAACACTTGTCACCGAGCCTGGCTTTTTATGTCATCCTGGGAACTGAACCCAGATCCTCACATTTTCTTGGCAAGCACTTTATCAACTCCTGGATGGCTCCTATACCCTCCATTCCATGTTCTATTTTGTTACAATGGAGTGAATCTGTGTATTTCTTCAATGGAAGCAAAATGTTTTAGAAACCTCTCTCTTTCCTTTGATCAAGGGAAATCTGACCTTGATCAACATTGGCAGTTATCCATACTTGCTCCCATTTTTAAAAAAGTATATGAAGAAGAGGATTTCAGGGTCTAACAATAGTGATGAAGCAATTGTCTTTCTTCTGCTGAGAAGAAATCAGACTTTAACCAATGGCAGGAAAATATGAGAGAGAGACCAGAAACCCTGGGAGCTGGCAGATGGGGCTCAGCCTTGCAGAAAGCGGATGCTTCTCTTCTGAATAATCTCAGATTCCACAGAGGAGAAAGAGCCCTGACTAGAAGTAATTAAAACTTGGCAGTGGGGACATTAGCAGAACTTTAAAACTCCAAACCAGAGTCACCATGGGCCAAACCATTTGGAACCATTTTGGGAGAAAGGTTCCAATTCACTACAGATAGAAGACAGCACTGAACTCAGTGGTCCTTGAGACAGAGATGAGGATGAGTGTCTCTGAGACAAAGATGGCTCCAGCTTATGGTCTCTAAGGAAAAGAGCAAACATTACAGTGATGGGGACTTAAATCATAAGTATGCAAATCTGGCCTAATTAATTGTCAAGGAGAGCAAGAACCTTCCAGTTAAGAATGTTGTGACTGCCATATGACAGCATCAAGATGGAAATGAAATTTTAGGGATAAACACTAATGTTTTGTATTTCGTGTGTATAAACATTTTATGATTAAAATAGCACTGTGTGTGTGTGTGTGTGTGTATGTATGTGTGTATGTGTGTGTGTGTGTGTATGTGTGTGTGTGTGTGTGTGTGTGTATGTATGTATGTGTGTATGTGTGTGTGTGTGTGTGTGTGTGTGTATGTGTGTGTGTGTGTGTGTGTGTGTGTGTGTGTGTGTGTGTATGTAGGTAGGTAGGTGGTTTTCTATATGCTATAGTGTTTGTGTACAGCTCAAGAGGACTTGCATGAATCTGTTGTTTAACTCCTACCATGAAGGTTTTAAGAGTTCAAACTCAGGTCATTGGGCTTGACCACAGGTGCTTTTACCTTCTGAGTTGCCCTGGGCCCAGCTCCTTGTGTTACCATAGCAGTATATAATTTGCTAGCTAGGTTTGCCTCTATGATACTGTTTGCCTGTCAGAACAACACAGGTAAGCTTTATCCCACACTGAGTTGAATCAATGAAAGAATCTTTGGGTAGGTTTTAGGGTTGTCACACTGAACAAATGAAGGTGTAAGATGTGTAAATGTGGGTGTCTGGTAAACAGTAAAGAACATTTTTTGTGTAAATAGATGTCCTATACAATACATTGGAGCCAATTATAATAAAACATATACATAGTCACTGGACATCTGAGAGGCAGCCTTTACTAAGGTGTTATACAGAAAACCTAGAGTGGTAGCAAGGGAAAATATAAGATACTTATGTGGTGGTTTGAATGAGATATGTTTCCCACTGGCTCATGTATTTGAACACATAGTCCCCAGTTGATAGTGTAGTTTGGTAAGCTTGTGGAACTGTTAGGAGGTAGAGCCTTTCTGGAGGAACTTCATGACTGGAGAAAAGCTTTGAGGTTTATAGTCTCACTCCACTTCAGTTAGCTCTCTCTGCTTTGTGGTTGTTGTTGGAGGCATGATCTTTTAGTCACATAATACCATGTAACGGTAGCTGCAGCAAGCCAGTCAACGAGCAGATGAGGCTGTCTTCAGCAGCACTAGTAAATAGGTAATGGATTACACTCACCTGCAGACTGCAAGTTGCTAACCCTGAGCCAAAGATAACACACAAGGGAATTCAACAGCAGATGGCATTAGCAGACCCCAGGAGAGTCACCCCTGCAGTATCCCAGCTAGTACTGAGACCAGCAGGATTTTTGATAATCAACTTGATCTCTGGCATCACTGGTAAGTAAATACAGGTCCAACCTAAAGAGGCCACGTTTGCTTTGTGACTTGTGCATTTGAAATGCACGCACTCTGAGTTTATAGTAGAAGAAATGCTTTTCTATGTGAATTCAAATAACATAAATGGACTTAAAACATTTCCCAGTCTGAAAATATTGCCTGCAGAATTTGATTATCTGTGTTATTTTTAAAAATGTTTATCACGTATTGACCTTGTTTTTAGGACTGCTCATTATTTATATTTATAAAAAAATTGGTGTCTGTTATTTTGAGATTAAGAATGGAAAGGAGCAATGAGAGGAGAGGCCCTTGGTCTTGTGAAGGCTCTATGCCCCAGTGTAGGGGAATGCCAAGACAGAGAAGTGGGAATGGGTAGGATAGTGAGCAGGGGGAGGGAGATGGGTTAGGGGAGTTTTCGGAGGGGAAATGAGGTAAGGGAATAACATTTGAAACGGAAATAAAGAAAACATCTAATTTAAATATAAACATCAAAAATATGATAAAAATATGGAAAGGAGAACAAAGGGTATGTGAAGACCCCAGACTCAGATAGTATGCAAAGACAAAGAGTATTGATTCTGCAGAAGCAACTAGCATGTGGGGTCAATTATTCTCCAAGATAGTGACCTCAGACAAAGGAACACAGGCCTTCTTATAGGGGACAAGGGGTAACTCTCTAGAAGGATTAGGTAATCTAAACTTTCATTGGTGGGTGCTAGGGAGGTCACAGTAGGTCAGTGGTCTGCATTTCTATGTCATGAACTTTTAACCATCAGATGCGATAGGGCTGCCCACTAAAGATGGCCCATTCTGAGGTATTTTCCCATTTTGCTGGTTATCTTCAGGCTGTTCCTTGGTAGGGGGTTTTATGATCTTGTTTCTGGTCTGTACTTATGGTCTGTTCCTGGAGCTGGTGTCTTATGGTCTAGTTCCAGGGACTTAGGGTCTGTTACTGGAGCTGGTGCCTTATGGTCTTCTTTTTGAAATCAGGCCTGGTCCTTAAATGGAGACCAATGGGGTTCATATGTCCTTTCAGGTGTTTAGAGAGAGGAACAGAGTGGCGTCATCCCAGTTCAGCCTATCCTGTCCATGTACACCCAACTACAAAGGACCTGTTTGAATTTCTTGTTGCTGTGACAAAAGTAAATTGTGGAAGAAAAGGGTCATTGTGACTCTTGGTTTAAAGAGGAATATGGTGTGCTATGAATGTCATTGGGTCAGAAACATAAGTATTCCTTCTTCAGTCAGGAAGCAGAGGGTAGGCAGGAAGTAGGACCAGGCTATGAAACCTTAAAGCCCACCTGCAGTGACTCATTTTCTCCCCCAACTCTATACCCACTATAGGAATCACCTCCTCCCGAACAGCACCATCGGCTGAGGACCAGGAACACACAAACCTGTAGGAGACATTTCACATTCAAACACCAGGGTCCTATTTATCATCCTTTGAAGTTAGACTCCTCAAATCATCCCTTTATAAATAAATCCTATAGTTATGCTTAAATTTTTATTAATTATCCCTCAGAAGGACATGAACCAACAAATACCACTGGTTAGAAATCAGAGCTTAGAGTGAAGCAATAAAAGTGGCGGGTAGCTCAAATGTAGTTTAGGAGGAAAAACATGGTGTCTTTACAAATACATAGATATGAAGAGGAAACAAGATGGCAGATACCACTGTGTGTCTAGTCTTCCCACCTTGGGAGGTGCTACAGTTTCATTTTTGATAAAATCTCCCGGATAAAAAAGGAACTGAGAAAAGCAAGCATTTGCCTGGCTCACAGATCCAGGTGAGAGTCCATTGCTGTGGGGAAGTTAAGGAAAGTCCTTAAACCTTCACAGTCACAATCAAGAACAGGGAGAATGAGTGTGTGAATCCTTGCCTGGTTGCTCAATGCTTAGTACTCAGCCGACTTTCTCTGTCTCACACAGTTCAGGACTCCCTGCCTAGGGAATGGTGCCGCTCATGATGGGCTGTGTTTATTAACAATAAAGACAGTCAAGATGGACTGGGTCAATTAATAATTAAGACAGTCCCCTCCCCACAGACACTCCTACCATCTAGTATGATTTGGGGAATTTCTCAACTAGGCCTCCCTCCCAGGGGGTTCTGCTAGGTTATATCAAGTTGACAGTTTAAAGTAGCAACATAGCAGGTAAAGTATACCTTTTCTCCTTTGGGTTTCATATATATGTGAAACCATATCAAGAGAATATGTCAGTGGCCAGTGTGTTTTGATTCTAGGTCTCAAGGGTTCTTGTACCTTTCTCCTTGATCTGTTTTCCCTGCTGTCAGAGTGAGGCATGTTTAAAGCTCCATTGCTGCTTTTAGAAAGTTGCTTAAAAACATCTGCTATAAAGCTAAGCCAGCCCAGGCTCAATCTGTCCACCCTTAGCTCATCCTACCATAGTTCATAGACCCATGGGGACAACAATGACTACTTATTATAGACCCATGACCATGATACTGCTGTTTTCCATATACTTGTACTTAATAGCCTATTTCCTTGTTAGCACCATCAGTGTGCATGGAAAGAAGGATTCTCAGGGGATTAGGACCGACCCAACAGTAAGGCAACAACAGATAATGTGATAGGGACATTGACAGATGCCAAAAGGCCTTCCATGCATTTTACGTTAACTATCGGAGCACTCTGATAAGCTAACTTGGAGAACTTTGAATCCTTGAATCCCATGCGGTGCCAGCACCTAAAGGACTATATCTCCTTCTCAACAGGGTGGCACACCATGTTCCCACAACAGGTGAGAAGGGCACAGGATATTACACTCTGTGTCCCCATGACTTTGTTCAGTAAGAATCCAGGGAAACCTGTTCCAATGCCCTAAGGCTTTCATGACCTCCGTGGGACTGACTGTATGTGTATGTCTCGTCTTTGTCTATTTTGCTTAACATAGGATGTCATCCCATTGCATACAGGAGAAAATTGAGCTTCACAAAGTTCAGAAGGGCAAGGGGGATAAGAACAAAGGTATTTACAAGCAACACCATGAGCTACTAAGTAAATAAAAACCACTATATCCTACAGCCACTAACTGATGAATTCTTAGTGGGGAAATCCAACAGATGGAGTGGCTGATATTTTCCCACAGGGAAAGGAAAATAAAGACACTTTAGAGAAAAGATTCATAAACCAGATATCAATATCTCCTGGCAGCAGATTGAATTTCCCAAAGATGGTTCACCAAGATACTTTAACCTACATGCCTTCTTTATAATTACTTTAAAAATAAAATTAGTACTCTCTCCCCACCCCTGTATGTGAGTGTATGTGTGTGTGTGTGTGTGTGTGTGTGTGTGTGTGTGTGTGTGTGTGTGTGTATGCTACAGTTTATTGTGTGGAGGTTAGAGGACAACAGGAGTCAGTTTATCTTTCTACCATGTGTGCTATGGATATTCAACTCAGTTCCCCAGGCTTTCTGGCCAGCTTCTCCATCTGCCAACTTTTCTTGCCCCTACAGGCTTCATTACAATGTATCTTTATATATTCTTCTCACCTTGCATTGGAAAATTATCTCCTCCTGAATTTCAAGAAAAGTTTGTCATAACCTTAATCAATAGAGTAAATTCTGTGATTTCCAAGGTTAACACAAAAATATCTGTTACCCTTTTGTTGGTTAGTTTTGTCCACTTCATACAAGCTAGAGACATCTGCAAAGAGGGAACCTAAGTTGAGAAAAATCCCTCCATCCGATTGGCCTGCAGACATTGGTCTGTGGGATTTTTTTTTCACTAATAACTAATGTGGGAGAGCCCGGGCCATAGTGGGTAACCACCCATAAACAGTAAGTTCTGGGTTGTATAGAAATCAGGGTGAGCAAGCCAGTGAGCAGCTCCCCTCTGTGGTCGCAGCTTCAGGCCTTCCTGCAGCCTTGCCCTCATTTCCTTAGAGAATATTTCTCATTCACTGGGAAGTTTTGCTTCTGGATCTAGTTGCCATTCTATGAGGAAAGTCAACAGCTCTCATAAAAGGGGAAAAAAAATATCAGCAGGTCCTTTAGTCTGTAACACACCCAAAAGACACACCTGTGGTAGCTGAGAGAACTGAATTTGGCTTTCTAGAATTCTGTTGTCAGGGGGAGACGGTAGTTGTTTCCTTATTGGTGATTTCTGTTGGGATCGATGATAGAAGATGTTCCTTACCTAACTGTAGGATGTACCTTGATGTATCTGTCCCTAATTGCAGGGAGGGAAGTGGTCAGCCTTGTGCCTGAGGACCACAAAGAGAACTGTAAAGTCCTGAAACCAGGTCCTGCAGGCTAAGCAAGTTACACCAGGTTCTGTTTCTAGTTATATCTGACAGAGAACAAGAGCCTTGGGAAGCTAGGAATGCCCACCGCCTTTCAGGCTTTCCCAAAATCTCCATTTCATTGTAATTGGAGGATACTAAAGGTCTCCTCCCTGGCACCAGACCTTGAACCTCTGCAGAGAGCATGATGATATTCTTCCTAGGAGAACCAAGCCTGGCTCTTCTGTTTACATGCCCCTAGCAGAGAAGTGCGGCTAGTCTCAAGTTCACCTCTCATCCATGGTTGGCTCTGGAACAGCCATGTACCCTATGGTACACAAGAGTATCTCTTTTGGCCAGTGGTTGGTGAGGAAGGCTGAACAGTGAACTAGCTGAACTGCCAGGCTGGATTTATATTCTCCCTCTAACTCTGTCTACCTGTTCAAGCTCACCCACCCTCAGGATGAATTTTGTGCTCTTGGCTCCCAGGGAGTCAGTCACATGAGGAAGGCTGGGGAAATAAACTTGTTATGTGCAGGCAGGCCAAGACAGAGCCATGTCAACCTCTGAGAGACAGCCAGGTTCTGAAGAAGGAAAAGCAAGCAATGTGGCAGCTCTGTCAGTAAACTCAACCTGGCATCACTCCAGGAGCTGCATCCACAGACCTGCTGCCCAGTGCCAGAGAGGCAGAAACAGGCAGACCCCTGGGGGTTGCAGACAGTCTAGCCTATTTCCAGGCCAGTAAGAGATCCTGTCTCCAAAAAGAAAAAGGGAGAAACAGAGAAACCTCAGTAATGACACCCGAGTTTGTCCTTTGGCCTCCAGATACACAACTACACAGTGTATCTTGTACACACACATGCACACCACACAAACAGAGTTATTTGGGGGGTTGGTTTAGAGGCATACAACACTCAGAGTTCCCATAGAGTTAGTTCTCTAGTTCCTTCTAGTTGAGACAGCTTTGGAATGTGAGGCTACATTCTCACCACAGGCTGATGATGTCACTGTGCCACAGGCTTATGTCACTGCACATCTCACTGCAGGCTGATGATGTCACTACACATCTCACCACAGGCTGATGATGTCACTGTGCCACAGGTTTATGAGGTTACTGCAGATCCCACCACAGGCTAGGAGAGCCCATATGAGGAAGCGCCATTCAGTGGTCCTGATGTGATAACTCAGGATACAGAAACCAGCATGAAAGGTAGAAACAGTTTTAAGGTGATCGGATGAGACTGGCCACATGCACCCCAGGTCCAGTCAAGCTTTCCCTCTTTCGGAATTACGTCTCCTTGGGAGCTGCACTTAGAAGGAACTCATCATTTCTGTGGTTTTATACTGTGCCATTGTGTTTTAACAGCCAGCCTAAATTGGCTATTAAAACACAGCGGTGTGTTAGAATCATTGCCACACTGCTAGAGAGAACACAGAATCTGAGAGAAAGCAAACCTGTCCTGGCAGTGGGCAGAGAGCATTTTGACAGTAGAAGGGACTCTGACACCTAGACTTAATAATGAAGGGCTCTCTTTGCCTGTACTTAGATTAGGCAGGGAGGAGAGCATCCGTGAGGGTAAGCACACAGATGATCAGAGGCTCTGTGACACGGCATTCTTACTTAGACCTGAACTCTCAAGAGTGTGTCATGTGGAGAGAATGAGTGGATGAAGAACAACAGGAGCTGGCTGTGCACACACCTATGCACTCTGTGCACACACCTATGCACTCTGTGCCCACACACCTATGCACTCTGTGTGCACACCTATGCACTCTGTGCCCACACACCTATGCACTCTGTGTGCACACCTATGCACTCTGTGTGCACACACCTATACACTCTGTATGCACACACCTATGCACTCTGTGCACACACCCATGCACTCTGTGCACACACCTATGCACTCTGTGCGCACACACCTATGCACTCTGTGCACACACACATGCACTCTGTGCGCACACACCTATGCACTCTGTGCACACACCTATGCACTCTGCACACACACCTATGCACTCTGTGCGCACACACCTATGCACTCTGTGCGCACACACCTATGCACTCTGTGCGCACACACCTATGCACTCTGTGCCCACACACCTATGCACTCTGTGTGCACACACCTATGCACTCTGTGCCCACACACCTATGCACTCTGTGCGCACACACCTATGCACTCTGTGTGCACACACCTATGCACTCTGTGGCACACACCTATGCACTCTGTGCGCACACCTATGTACTCTGTGCGCACACCTATGCACTCTGTGTGCACACACCTATGCACTCTGTGTGCACACACCTATGCACTCTGTGTGCACACCTATGCACTCTGTGCGCACACACCTATGCACTCTGTGCGTACACACCTATGCACTCTGGACTCACAGGCAAGGAAGACAGAGAGCTCAAGGTCAGCTTGGGCTACACACTGAGCCTGAGGTCAACTGGATCATATACTGGATCCTGTTTAGGCAAAAAAGAGTCAACCAGCCAACCAACCAATCAAATAACTTTTGGAATTATTTTCACCTCAATGCTATAGTTCTCATTCTGGGATAGCCTCAGGCATGGCTTCAATTCCTTGTGGTCCATTCATTCTGCTATGAAAGTTCTAGAAACTGCCGCTATTGTTACTGTGGTGGTTAATTGGAGTATTGATGAGGTGTTTCAGGGGAGAAAAATTAAAAGAGTGGACAACCCACTCTGGATGTGGGTGGCACCATCCTGTAGGCTGGGGTCTTAAGACACAATACACAAAAGGAAGACAATAAGTAATCCATCTGAGCTCTGGTATCCCACTTCTCTGCCCCACAGAACCATGCTTTCCCCACCATGGTGGTTCATAGCCTCTGAACTATGAATCCTTCCTCCTTTAAACTGATTCTTGTCGGGTATTTGGTCACAACAGCAGGAAAGCTCATTGGTGGTTATACACAGAATGCCCATCCCTTCTGGGAGCCGCTGGGCACTAACACCTGAAGACACCACATCTCTCCTGTCTCTTCCACAGCCTCAGCTTTATCTTGCTGTACACTGGCATCCTTGTTCTCATTTCACTGACACACTTGTAGGGCCAAAGCTAGTGCAATTGGGGATCTCTTATGGGTCTCTGTTCCATTAATAAAAGTCGAAAATGAATTCAACAGGATATGTGAGGAGCATTTCATTAGAGTCCAAGAGAAAAAAGAACAGAGTAGATGAGCTGGGAATTCCAGGTGGAAAGAGAAATAAAGATCTTCAAGCAACCGCCTCAAGGGCGGGCTTCTCATGGTTTCATTGAGGGGATAATTATTCCTCCCGTCTCCTTAGCATGTCTTCAGATGAATCAGCTTTCCTGAGAGTGGTCTCTAGACCATGTGACTGACAGACCGAGCTGCATTAATGTTTAAGGGAAAAGACAGTAATATGTAACATTTTAATATCTGGGGCAGATCAGAATGCCATGTCTCTGAGGTTAGAACTCAAATTTAATCCTTTTGAAAAGAAGGAAGTAACTTTTTCTTTAATGGCTTTTGACAAATTACTGATACCTCATTTTTATATGGTGTTTTACATCTTAAAGAGGGACAAGCCAAGGAAAGATGGAGGCACCCATTCTCAATGGCTTCCATGTCCTCATATGTCTACCTTCCCAAGCTACCTTACACTAAGATGAAGGGCTTTATCACAAGAGGAATCTTATCTCAGTCCTCTTGGATCTCCTGGAACTGGATTACTGGCAGCTGTGGGCCTTCTGGGAATGACCTCAAGTTCTCTGCAAGAGCAGTGCATACTCCTAACCTCTCAGCCACTCTTCAGACCATAACAAATGCCTTTAAAATAACTTTACTATTAAAGGCTAGAAACACAAAAGGTATAATACAGTCGATATAGGGTTTTTGATAGGTATGCTGTTGTGTTACGAATATAAAAAGTCCACTCCAAGAGGCCTGGCCCACAACTGATGGCTGCATAGGGAGGTTCTGGAATCCTTAGGAAGCATGACCACCCTGAAGTAATGAATTAGTTCACTGGGGTGCATATGGGGGAGGTATCCTGTGCACAGCTTGTTCCTGGCTCCCTTTCTATTTCCTGTTGTCCAAAAACTGAGTAGCCTATACTGTGTTTTTCTCTTCCCAAGATGCTCTGCCCCACTATGGACACAGAAACGTAGAGCCAATGGTAACGGACTGAGCCTCTTAAATCTTTGCTTGCTTATGTCCTTTCTTCCTTATGTCACCTTTGTGAAGTGTTTCATCACTGTGCTACAAAAACTATTCTAAGGAGCTAGGGAGATAGCTCCATGGGTAAAATACTTGACACAAAAGCATAAGGACCCAAGTTCAAATCCCTAGCACCCATGTGACAGGCAGGCAGAGTGGCATATGCTCATAATTTCAGCTTGAGGAGCAGAATAGGTGGGTCCTGGGAGTTCTTGGGCCTCCATTCTACCTGAACTTTCATCTTCCCATTCAGTAAGAGACCCTGGTTCATAAGAACAAAAAGAAAGTGGTAGAGGAAGGCCACTATCATCCTCTTCTAGCCTCTGCATGCATATGCACAGGCTGGAACACCCTTGCACTCACATGCATGCACTGCACACACATACCTATAAAGGTAACTTCCATTCACAGATATAGCTGTCATCTTGGACACTTACTGCTGGATAAGCTCACCCTTTCTAGTTCTTTCTGAACTCTGGGTTGCTGGTTCAATTCATTTGGCTCATTTTGTCTTCATCTGCAACCTGTAACCTGTCTCTGTAAAACTGCCCTAGTAAACCTGCCTCCTCTCCATCTCTTTTTCCTTGTGTTGCTCTTAAGTAGACCTTGTTTCTTGTGCTGTTCTCATGAGAGTTGGGCATGTCCTATCTCTAACTCAGTCTGTCAAATCTTTCTCTGATTCATCACTTTGTCTACCCCTCATTTAGATGTCACTTTCAAACATGGGTGCTTCCTTCTACATACTAACCTTACTTTCATTGTTTGGGGTTAATGGTATGTAGCCAGATCATGTAGACCTAGAAAGGTCTTTGGATGTGATCCCTTGCCAAAGCAACCATGTTTCTGGATTAAAATCCCTCTACAGCACCACATACTGCATATTACACATACAAATACAACCCTAGCACACACATATAAAGATTAAAAAATAAAAGTAACTAATAAACATAAGTGTAGAAATTCATAAGCTAAAAGAGGATTCATAGGATAAAATAAATATGGGTTAAAATACTTTCAACAAAATCACGTTTTTAAAAGAACAAGAAGGAAAAGCAAGAAAGGAAGAAAATGATTTATACTTTTTAAACTCTAGTTAAGCAAATACAAAAACACTCAAATTAATTAAACCAAGACATGCCAAACAAATATATTATACATCCACAAACATCAAATAATAGGTGGGAAAGCCAAAGATGAGTTGACTTAAATAGCTAAACATTCATTCACACTGTGAGTATAAAATAGTTGTCTCATCCTGCTGAAGACAGGCCTAAAGTCCTAAAACTACGTCAGTAAACTAATTACAGTCAAATCACCAAGAGATTGGGTAAGTTTGTCTGACATAATGTAAATAGTTAAACAAGATTAGTAACAAATACTTGAAAGTTAGAATGGGGATGGGAATCTCATGATAGGAGCAGAACACATTTAGTGGTAAATTGATGAAAAATGGATGGGATACAGAGACAATAGAGTCATTATGAAATGACAGAAAGGCAGTGGGGTGTTTCAATGACAAGTGAGCACTGGAATGTTCACAACTCACATTTGAATATAACAGCTATATTAATATACCAACCAATATTATACAGAGGAAAAAAGGCTAAGGAATAAAGTAGCCAAGCAATCAAGCAATTGATATGAAGTCTAAGAGAGGAAGTTGGAGTCTAAGACTTCATATCAGTTATGAAGGACTCTCTGTCAAACAATTATGAAAGGACTCTGTCAAACAAAAACTGAAATAAAATAGAATCACAGAATAATGTATAATGATCACTCTGATATGAGACACAGCACAGAGAGGGAGGAGAGCCTTTGATCTAGGGAAAGATGACCACAAGGTCCATTTAACAAAGGGTTTAGGGAGTCATTTTCAATTTACGGGATGTGCAATAAATACTTATGTCTTGCTCCACATTTTAGAAATTAAATACTAAAACAAGCTTTTCATTTTCTTTTTCAAATACAACTCTTCTGCTCTGTGCACAGAGGAAGCATCACAGAATCTAAAGCTATCTCCTGTACCAGTTCACCAGAAGAAAATAATAAAAGCTTTATGGCTGAACACACAAACTTAGCACCTTACCATTTTGAGGTCAGGAGTCTAACCTGGGACCCACCATGATTATTTAATATTATGATTTAACATAATGTTTCTGGGTACCATCTTGTTTTGCTGCATTTGTCTTCAAGTGTGTTTTGTGTTTTTATTGCATAATAGTGGTCCACTATTAGTGGGATGGGTACTCCAGAATCTATGTAGTCATTTGCATGTTGGACACTGGAGTTTTCTCCTTGGGGCTATTAGGTTTGAGCTTCTATGAACTTGTGTAGTATTCCTTATATAGGCATGCACTTTCCTTACTTTTTCAACAATAACAAGAGTAAAACTGCTTGGTTATCGAGTGTGTATTCTAGCATGGAAAGAAACAGCCACCTTCTCACATACTTTACTGACTTGCTTCTTTCTCCCCTATCTGGCATAGTCTAGGGTCTTTTTCTACAGTATGAGGTTGTGAGAGCACTGTTATTCTGCGTTCAAACCCCTTAGGTGTAAAAGCAGGAACATTCATATACAACACACACACACACACACACACACACACACACACACACACACACACGAAATACTCCATTTATCTTCCTGCCCACAAACCATAGATGGAAATATCTGACAAGGTGGGAACCATTTCTAATTTCTTGTTATTCTATTCCAGTAAGTACATGGTTGTATAGAAGCATATTGAACTGAAGTTTAGTGCCATTGAAAGCATTGTAGGAAATTAAAAATATAATTCTTAGAGCTAGAGATATGTCTAAGAATAGTAGTAGTACTTCCAAAGCATTCGATTTCTGTTCCCAGCAACCACACTGGGCAGCTCACAAGTGCCTGTAACTACAGATCCAGGAGACATGGTGCCCTCTTCTGGTCTCTACAGGTATCAACACTTAAGTGTACATACACACTTAGCTAAAAAGATAAAAATATTCAGAATATATGTGTGTATGTGTTTTTATTCTTGGCTATATATAATTTTATCAAACTATAAGTTAGCAAAATCTTTACAACCTAGTGAAAACTGGCAATATTATATAATCCTTATGTGTCCTCTGTCTAGGTGTAAAAATATATTTTTTTCTCCTGGGTTTTGTGCAATGAAGTCAGGAGACATACTTCCTGATAGACAGGACTAGAGAGCAACACTTGACTTTGGCCATCAATGGGTTCTCATTGTTCCATTTGGAGATTGTGAGGGTCCATCTTCATTTTCAGCTTCATTTGTTTGGAGTCACCTAGGAGACACCTCTGGATACATCTGTGGTGGAGTTCCCAGAGGGGCTTAACTGTGAAGGAAAGACCTGCTTTGAATGTGAGTGGCACCACCCCATAGACAAGGTCCCCAAGCTAATAGAAGAGAAATGTTGAGTTGAGGAATTGCATTCACCTCTTCCTGCCCTCTGACTCAGGGATACTGTGGCCAGATGCTCACAGTCCTGTTACAAGTGAAGCATCTCTTTATAGCCATGCCTACCCACCACAACGGACCATAGCTCCCTGATAGGTCCCAAGGTAAGCTCTTCATTCCTTCAGTGGGCTTTTAAAAGATGTTTGTCACATCAACAAGAAAAAGAACTAATACAGACTGTTTTAGACAGAAGCTATAAGTTTTTGATTCTATAATGCTCAGAGATAAAGCCTTCAACTGTCTTTAAAAACTATTTCTATGTCTGAGTGTTTTGCCTGCATGTGTGTTCATGCAACATTTACATGCAGTGGCCATGAAAGCCAGAAGGGAGCATCAGAGCCTCTATGACTGGAGTCACAGATGGTTGTGAGCAACCATGTGAGTGCTGGGAATTGAACCCAGGTCCTCTGCAAAGGAAGCCAGCGACGTTAAGGGCTGAGCCATCATTTCAAGCCAGTGACTGTCCCTCTTATCAAAATAAATGAATAAAAAGAATAAAAATACAGCAGCAGCAACAACAACAAAAGATGGTAGGAACCTTCTATCTCACAAATGTGGGATGGAGAATCCTTCCCATGGACTTGGTGCCAAAATAGTCTTGTCAATTCTCAACTTTCAAATGTTCAAATTCATGGCTCGCATGGCCATACAATTACTAACATACAACCTTTTACTCAGTGATCTATATGAGGAAAACTGGTTACTCAGTATATTTAAAAACACCGAAGGTTTAAAATGAACTCCACACCTTACTTTACACTCCAGCAGTGTAAAAGGAGCAGACAGGCAGACAGACAAATAAACAAACAAGCCAAAAACAAACTCACTCAACTGTATTTAAAGGGTCATGATCTTAAAGTCAGGAGGAGTTAGAAAATTCAGAGGAAACAAATACACAGGCAAAAGTACCCAACGCAACCATAGGCCGCTGTAAGCCTCTGTGAAAGGCTATGAAGTGGCTGGAGAAATGGCTCAGCAACTTGTTGCACAGGCAGAGGACCGAGTTTGGTTTACAATACCGAAGTAGGGTGACTCAAACTGCCTGTAACTACAAACAAGAGCACCCAACGCCCCCTTCTGGCCTCCATGGGATCTGCACTCAAAGAACACATAAATAAAACCAAAAGCAAACACATTTTAAAGGACTATCGGGAATAGAAAAACATTGAAAGATCCCCACCAATGTAAAAGCACTAAGATGGATTTGTACTTAGTTTTACAGAGCAGATTACAAATGGCTGACACAACTTGGTGTATGTTCCTAAGTTCCAAATGAATTTGTTCCAGGTTAATTCAGCTGAGGAGTCATATGGATGTTCAGCATCTTAGGTAGAGTTCTGGGTATGGTTTGAGACTAAGGCCTCCAGATGTTTGATGCTCTACCACAAAAGTATATGTACCATCACCAAGGGGAAGGGATGTCAGGGTTCACTTCCATGTCACATGCTTCAAAGTCTCCCAGAGGAAAGTGGTGCCCACAGAAGCAGTATCAGTACAGTAATCCCTTAGAATGAGCCTTTGATAAGCACATTAGTAAGGCTAATGCTGTTGGTTTTCCACAAGGAAACCCATATAGCATTTAATTGATTTTAAAAAGAGATAAGCCCATGAATGAAAGAGGGTTCAGCTGCTCATAGCTAGGCAACACTTGATCTGATTGGATCATTGCTCAGAGAGGTTATTCTTAGAACCACCCCCTGATCTGTTTTCTCTAGTCTTATCTAGTTACTCTCAGTATACACTGCCCACTTCTTCATCATGTGGACAGCTATTATAGGATGCATGTATCCCAAAAGCTATAACAAAATGGCTATCACTGTGACAACATAAAGAAGTTATTGACACATGAACATCCAGCTCTTATCAGTATCACTGTGACAACATAAAGAGATGATTGACACATGAGCATCCAGCCCTCATCAGCATCACTGTGATGACATAGATAGGAATGCCACTTGGGCACCCAGTTGTCATCAGTGGGGTAGCCCTTCACAGAACAACCAGAAGGAAGCAGGGAGGTTTACTTTGCCTGTTCTAGCCTTTCCACCCTTGAAAATATGACTTTCATCCCCTTTGAGAACTCATGCTGTCATCTTACAGACAAAGATGGGGCCCTCTCAAGGTGCCAAAGTTGCCAGAGCTTTGATACTGGACTTCTTGGTCTCTAGAACTATGAGAAATAAAGTTCTGGTGGGTTTAAATTACCCAGCCTCAGGCACTTTGTTATCAGTGAGGAGAGAGCAGGACATTATGCTATTTTTTTTATAAGTTCTCTCTTATTCCTCTAGGAATCTGTCCTTGCTTTGGGTGCCAGAAATCCCAACATGGTGGACTCAATATCACTCCCCTAAGGTCATTCATTCATTCATTCATTTGGCAGCTTTGAGGAGCCTCCCTTGCTTGAAAGCATGTGTTGCCTCTATAAACCTGAAGAATCAGCCTTCACGAGAAGCCCTGGGTTCTGGTTAGGCTTACTGTTGCTGTGATGAAATTCCATGCCCACAGTGGGCAGGGCCCTCCCCCATCAATCACTAATCAAGGAAATACCCTACAGCAGGATCTTAGGGAGGCATTATTTCAATCGAAACTCCCTCCTTTCCAATGACTCTAGCTTGTGTTAAGTTGACATAAGACTAGCCTGCACAACTGAACCCTTCTCAGCTCGGCACACAAACACACATTGTTAAGCCATAACCTGCCCTTTCTTCACAAAACCATACATGAGTAACAACATTAATTTTCACGCGACTCTTGCCTTTCAACTGGGTTGCCTTGCCCAGCCCTGGTATGAGGGTTAGTGCCTAGCCTTATTGCACCTTGTTAAGCCTTGATATCCCTGGGAGGCCTGCTCTTTTCTGAAGGGAAGCAGAGGGGCAGTGGAGGGGCTGGGGGGGGTAGTGGAGGGGGAAGGGGAGGCTGCAGTCAGCATGTATTGAACAAAAGAAGAATAAATATATATATACTTTCCACATTAGAAAGGCCCCACAGCCTTTAAAATTCAAACACTTTAAAAAATTCAATCTCTTTCAAGTACAGTCTTTTAAAATTCAAAGTTTCTCACCTGTGGGATCCTGTCAAAATCAAAATTAAGTTAAATATTATCTTACTCCAAGAAAAAAGAACACGGGCACAGTCACAATCTGAACCAAGCAAGCCCAAACTCTAAACAACTCAATTCCCACTATCTGGGATTCACTCACCATCTTCTGGGCTCCTCCAAGGGGCTCGGTTACTTCTCCAGCTCTGCTCTCTGCAGCACACACAGCTTGTCTTCTAGGCTCCGGCTGGCTTCTCTCCATTGCTTCTGCTTTTCAGGGATCTTCTGCGCAGTTGGGCTGCACTCCCACCAATAGCCTCTGGGGGGCTCTCTTCAGGACTCCAGCTCTGTAACAGTGCGCAGCCTCAGCTGCACTCCTTGCCTCCTTCAAGCCTTCAAAACCAGTACCACCTGGGCGACTCTCACACTGTTGAGGTTGGCTGCCAGCAGGAGATATGACCTTGGCCACCTCCAGAACACAGCTTGCATGCTCCGACTCAGAGCAAACACTTCCCAGAAGGCTTTACCTCAATGACTCTGATCTTTTTAATCACAGCCAATTCTTCAGCCCCAGCTGACCAATGTGTATTGTGCCGGCACAGTACAGACTTCAGTGGTTCTGGTCTCTTGTTCGCCACAGCTGGTTCCTCAGTCCCAGCAAACCAGCACCACAGATTCTCAACTGGAAACAGCAAGCAGCCCCGATGGAGTCTTTAAGCAAAGCTCAAACTTCCCTCTGGAACTTGACAAGCCAGGCCTCCGTTGTCAGCATTGCTCTCAAAACTCTTATCTTCCAAGGTCTCAGGCCAGACAGAAGAGATTGCCAGGCTCCCAATGCTCAGTGACTTTTCACACCCAAAGTTCCAAAGTCTTTCCACAATCCTCCCCAAACCAACATGGTCAGTTCTGTCTTAGCAACATGCCACTATCCTGCTACCAACTTCTGTTCTAGTGAGGGTGTCACTACTACTATGATAAAACACCATGATTCAATGTAAGTTCGGGAGAAAAGGATCTATTTGACTTATATTTCCAGATAATAGCTATCACTGAGGGAAGTCAGGGCTGGAGCTCAAACTTAGCAGGAACCTGGAGGCACGAGCTGATGCAGAGATCATGGAGGGATGCTGCTTACTGGCTTGCTCAGCCTGCTTTCTTCTAACACCAGCACCACCAACCCAGGGATGGCACCACCCACAATCACTAATTAAGAAAATGCCCTGTGGCTGCATCCTATAGAGACTTTTTCTCAGTTGAGGTTCCCTCCTTTCAGATAACTTGAGCTCATGTCAAGTTGGCATAAAACTAGCCAATACACACTGGTTCACTCCGCAGGAAGAATGAGAGGAGAGGTGGAAGAGAACCGAGGGAGACAGAACACAGGCGCCTCCTGGCTTCGGTGACCCTTTCTCAAACACAGGTGACACACCAGCACACACATGCATGGCAAAACAAACAAACAAACAAACAAACAAACAAACACAAAAGGGCAGAGCCCAGTTTCTGCTCTTAGCGGGCAATGCTCTGACAAAGGCACTCTAGATATAATCCTTTGTCCTTTGAAAGAGAACAGCACAGGCATTATCGCTGAAGGCTTCCTACAGTCAGAGGGGTGTGTGCTTGAGAGGGGAACAATAACAGATGTGGGGTTCTAGCCAAAGCCAAAACAAAACAGGCACTCTGAAGTATCTGTGAAGCCTTTGGCTGCTTGCCTTGATAGTTCCAGCAGCTAAGGTCTGGAATGTCCAGATTATCAGCATCTCCTGGGGATCAGACAGGCCTCTGGAAATCTGATTCATAGACAACCTCTGGGGTTATTTGGTTTTTTTAGAATCCTGAATGAAAATATCGGGAGTTGAGCCCCAAAAAGCAGGATCATAGATTTGACACATTACGTAGTGCTTTTGAAAAAGGGGAGTTAGAGCATACACATGTGGGGGTTTGATTCCTGTACCTTTTATTTGACATTGAATGTCTTGATGGATGTTTTGAAACTTTTAGTACCTTTCTGCAACTCCTTCCTTTCCCATTATTTCTTAGGTGAGGGAAAGTCCACCTCACAGGATGTCACGCAGCCCAGAAAGGCGGGATCACCCTGCACTGTGAGCAAGCCTTCCTCCTCCTTCCAGGGAGTCCTCAGAGCCCACCCATTGTTAACAGCGTCACAATGACTTCCCCACCCACTCCTTTCCTTTTTCCCTTCTCTCCCTCTTCTTCTTTTCCTCCTCTTCCTCCCCTGCACTTGCTTCTTCACAGCCTTCCTTTCTGTTCTTTCTCAAGTGAGCAGCAGATTCCTCCTCTTGGCGTCAGGTTTGCACCTATCTCAATATCCTTGGCACAGGGTACTAGTTGCTCTTCTAAATCAAAATGTGGTCATATCATTCACCTGTCTCATGCGAGCTCTAAAATAACAGCCTGGGTTGGCAGAAGATGCCGTGACTCCTTCTAGCTTTTGGGGGCATAGTGCTCAGTGCCTCCCTCCTCTGGTATTCCATACCCTTGTATGCTAGCCACTGGCCCAGATCTCTCTCTCTCTCTTTCTGCACACACACACACACACACACACACACACACACACACACATAGAGAAATATTTTCCTTTACCTCCGGGAAGCCCTACTCTCTCTATCCCTTTGAAGCAATGTCTTTAGTAGGGAGGGACTCAATAGGTGGCCTCTATATAAAGCTAGAACATTTTCTCACCACCCCTGAATATACTGTGGTGTTTTCTGCTAGAGTTTTCTTTTCTAACAGACTAATCAATATCCCCTCCTTCCTAGACTCAAGGGGAAATTTGACAATTTTTATAACCCCTTGGCTGTAGTGCTGTGCCTGGCATACTGAGGAAGAAGCCACAGATTTAGAGAGCAGTATTAGCAGTTGTAGCCAGCTTATGTTCTCATGCTAATTATGTTACCCCAAAGCCTGTTTGCAGTGTCCTACAGCTTGGCCCCAGTTGGCTCTGATTGGAAATAAAGTTGCCAATGGCCAATGACTGGGCAGGGAGACAGAGGTGGGACTTTTAGGATTCTTGACCAAGAAACACAGAGGGAGGAAGAGAGAGTCTGAGAGTCTGCTGTGAGAGGAAGTAGGACTGGGGTGGGGGAGAGGGGGGAGGTGCAGGAGAGGCCATGGACATGTAAGAATTGGAGAAAGCAGCCCCATTGGGTCTGGGGTAGCAGAGATGAAGTATAGAATTATCAAGTATTAACTCAGGATTAATGGAGGGGAGTGTGTTAGCTACATGGAGATCCAGGAATGGCCCAGCCATTGAGCTAGTTTAGGCATATTACAAAGTAAGCCAGCATGTATGTCTTTCATTCATGGATCCAAAACATTTATGCAGTTGGCGAGAAACACTCGCACATACCAGCCAGGAGAATAGATCAGATTTGTTAATTTACAGACAAGCAGTGTCAATCTCTGTGCCTTACATCCCAGCATTGGCATGTCTCACTCCTTGGGTTAAACGTTGCCTTCTCCATGGCCAATGAGGCTACCTCAGAGAGAGAGAAAAATACAGACCACAAATCTAGCTACCTAGCTTTGATCCAACTCTAAAGCTAACAAATAAAGGTAGCAAGCCATGTAGTATCATTTATAAACAAACATGCAAATATCTTGAAAGGGTTTATTGATTGATTGATTGATTGATTGATTGATTGAGAGATGGTCTTACCATATCCCTGGCTGACTTGGAACTCTTTATGTAGACCAGGTCTACTTCAAACTCAGATATTCACCTGAGTCTGCCTTTCCGTGTGCTGAGAGTAAAGGTGTGTACCATGTGCTTGGCTGGATATTAACAGCATATCAGTTATCCCTACAACTCGGAAATACATGAATATAGTGCTGTTGGATAGATTAATAACACTTGGTGCATGGAATGGACACAAGCTAGAGCTAATTTGTTTTTCAGTTTTAACTGTCTTGAATTTTTCAGTGCTGGGTAAATGCATAAAAATGTATTTGCCAGTCAAAGTATAGATCCATTGTGATGCTCCCAGCTACTGCATCCCTGTTCTGAGAGACAGAAGTTTACTAAGATAAGCAGACTTGGGTCTGGTTAGTTTCCTCTGCGATGCTTTTTATTCATAAGTTCTTCATAACACTTTTACTAAACTCATTTTAAAAACCTAATAACAGTGTACAATAACAATAGATACACTTTTCAGAACTCACTTGTCCTAGGAGCTAATAGTAAAGACAGTGGCTTAAATGCAATGCCAATAACACATAAAATAATTAATAAACTGAGAAAAGAAGGGAATTGACTAACCTTCTAAAGATATTGACAAATCAGCAGGCAGTTTTATATTTCATGAAGAGGGACTAGAGATGATTCTACTAAAACCACAATCAAAGGAAAGGTGGGAAATAAAAATCAATACCTTTCATGTGCCCAGGTACTCACGGGTAAACAGTGGGGAAGCCAAAATGAGAATCATAATAACTAGAGAGATGAGTAAAAATGCCACTCTCCTGAATTATAATATTCAATAGATGTAAAATCTAGTCAATGTGGGTAGAAAAAAAGAAGATTCAGGAGGATGTAGGCCTGTCTAAAATGAAAAGTTTCCCCAAATAGCAAGGTAAAAGGTGTAACACACAAAAAAATTCTCTTCAAGTCTTCAATAGGTATAGCATAGGAAATAGTAACATTTGTTACATTCCTGTGAAAAAAAAGTGTGAACCCTTCAAAATGTATAACAAATGTCAGAAGGCAGAGAGAGCTTTGTGTTCTTGCACCTTATGTGTTAGCATTAGTCTTTATATGTCTATTGTTCCTAAATATCGCTGGATATGCTTAATATGATCCTCTTTGGAAATCTACAATGATTCTTTGGTAAATATTGAAATTCCTCTCTAGAAACATTAGATTGCTGGGTATACTGGCTCATGCCTTTAATCATAGCACTTGACATGCAGAGGCTGGTGGATCTCTGTGAGGCTGAGTCTAGCCTGGTCTACATAATCAGTTCCAGAATAGGCAGAGCTACACAGAGACATCCAGTCTTGAAAATCAACCAACCAACCAATCAACCAACCAACCAATCAACCAACCAACCAACCAACCAACCAACCAACCAACCAACCAACCAACCAACCAACCACAACAACAAAGAAAAAAAGCAAGGATTGGAAATGTAGCCATAGGGTTAGTTACTTGGAAAGGTCTAGGAATGAAGGTGTATTACAAAGTAGCAATAAGTGTAACTTAAGTAACAGTAAGTGTTGAGAGGCAAGTTCGGAAGCAACCTCCTTCCCACTTTTGCTGCATATGAGCATCCCCTAACAGATGGTGTACAGAGGTCCTGATCTCCAGTCCCTAGCACTATTGAGAGGCAACTGGTCAACAAGGTGTGGACCAAGTTTGATAAATTCATACTTCTGTGGATTACTGGAAGATGGAGCCTAGTAGATCATTGGAGCTATGACACGGAAGTTGGCTTTCCCCTTACTCCTTGCTTGTGCTGATTTTTCTTTTCCTTCTTTCCATTTTCAAGCCACTACACGGTGAGCTGCTTTGCTCCCTGTGATACTGTCCCATCATGATCTTCTTCAGCTCCTGCTTGAGGCTAAAGATGTGAGTTGCTGTTCCAGTTGCCTGCTGCCAACTACCTCTGTTCCCCCATCATGCACTAGCAACTCTCTGGAACTTCAAGGGCAAAATAAATCCTTTCTTCTCTAAGATGCCTTGTCTCTGGTGTTTTCTCACAGCAATAGAAATCCCGACCAATACAGGGGTAACCCTAATACAGGGGCTACATAGTAAATGAACACATTTGTTGCACAAGCCTGCCAACCTGTTTATCCATGGAGCTCATGTTTAAAAGTCAGACATAGTGGTTCACATTTGTAATCCCAACGAGTGTTGGGATTACACTATGTAATCCATCTATGTCAAGATGGGAGAGTCACCCTGCAATCTGTGAGGCCAGCTACCCAGAAGTAGGAATCTTTGCGGCTAAAATAATAGGAAAGGCTCTGATTCAACAAGATGGAAGGGGAGGAATGTGGGACAGGTGGACAGTGCCATAAAATAGAAGACCTGGTAAAATTGATACAGGTTCAAAACCCTGATAAATCTCATAACTGAGAATGGTAGACATTAGAATCAGCTCCCTGCCAGACTCTACCTGTCTTGGAACACTTGACCATGACACCCCACTAGGAGAACCATCAAGATAAGTCACATAAGGACAACACTTGAAGTCCTTCCCCATGCAAATAGGGCACCCCTTAACATCTCAGACTGAGCCAATGAGAAGCATCTACTTCTGGATCCCACCCTACCTCCGGGTATTTATAAGGTCCCTGTCCACAAGGAATAAAGTGCACGGGTTATCTTACCAAGAGTCGTCTGAGAGTGATTGTCTTATTGACCTGAAACATACCAGGGAAGAGTTTTCTCTGGCTTTGATTGCAGACACATCCCCCCACTTACCTAGTGGCTCCTGCTATGGCTTCTAGCTGTCTGCAACCACTTGCTCCTTGCCCCCACCCTGGCTTCCCCTCCAAGATCTGCAACATTTAGGCTATCCAGGACAGGCCAGAGCTCCTCGAACTGTTCATTCTGGCTGGGCTAAGGATCCTTGGATTGCACTGTTCCCTGAGCAGCCAACCTGCCGCATTCGGACATCCCAGTGGCTATGCAGGCATGCATTCCTACATGCACTGAGTGCATTCTGCCTTCTCTGAGCACTGGCCTGCTACACACTGGTATCCCAGTGGCAAGGCAGGAATGCAGACCCACAGAGGACTAGGTCCCAAGAAATCGTCCTCTGACCTTCACATACATGCTATGGCACAAGCATGTCTGCGCGCGCGCGCGCACACACACACACACACACACACACACGCACACACAGTCATTACCCATGAACTTTATGAAAATTAGCTTGTCCTTTAGGATGGCTCTGTACTCAGCCTTTCATTTCATCAGAGAAATATTCTTCCCTTATGTTTGATTCACCTTGATTATAGACCTTGAAAGATGGTCCCTATGTCTGGAGGCCCAGGTTAAGGGATAGCTGATATACAGGGATTCCCCTTCCACAAAATGACAAGCCCTGTTATATCTTTCCTGGAATCGTGCTAGCTGATGTCCCATTGGATAATGCAAGTGACAAGACCAATCATGTGGTCATTTTTTTCCCCATGCTTTTCAACATCTACACTGTCCACAACCAACAGTAATTGTGCCTCAGTATCTATTCTGCAGGATTTCAAGATTCAGTAACAATATGTGTGGTCTAACATTTAGTAAGTAGATAGCACAGAACTAGCTTTAGGAACTCCAAACCATTGGAAGAGGGAGGGGTTACTAGTAGGGATTCCTCAACTTAGATTTCCTGTGCTTTTGTGAGACTTTACTTCAAGAAGCTGATCTGAGTAAAGACACGCATAAGCCCCAGAAAATAGGTCAGTAAAGCAGGAAGTGAGTAATAACTCTAATTTTAAAACTGTTGCTTTCATAACAGAACTCTGAGGAATTCCTCATTCATTCATTAAAATTCATCCATTGGCCCATTTCTTTGGGTGTGCAGGTGTGCTTGCCCCCGTGGGCATGTTTGGAAGTCAGATGCCAGGATTGAGATGTTTTCCTTAATCAAGTCCCCATTAGTGTTTGAGAAAGAGTCTCTAATGGAAGTCAGAGATGGCCATCTCATTCCAGGGACCTCATATTATCTGCCTCTCCTGTCTGAGGTTATAGGCACGTGACACTGTACCAGCTTTTTGCATGGAAGTGTGCACCTGAACTCAGGTCCCCATGCCTGTGTAGCAAGGGGTTTGCCCTCTGAGCTGCCTCCCAGCCCCTGGAAGTCCCTTAAAAGGGAGACAGTGTAGCAGAAAGCAGTTCTGTGCCCTGATATGATGTTATTTACTCTACATCTCTTTTGTCTCTTTTGTCATTCAAGAGAGTCTCTTGGCAACCCAGTGGGGAGAGGGAGAGGTGCTCATCCTGAGCTGAGGCACAGGGAGGAGCATCAAGACTGAACTCAGAGGTCTGTTCTCAGCCATCATTGGCCAATGCATTTTCTCAATTAGCAAGGCAGACTCCTGTGACAATATGCAGACTGATTCTGGAAGCTTATTCCCCAATTACCATAGAAAGGCAGCCTTCTCCCCTCAAGAGGAGTTTAGCCAGAAGGAAAATAAAATAAAATAAAATAAAGTAGGTAGCCTTTGTCTTTCTCGTCTGCCAAATCACGGAATGTTTATGAGGAAGCTTCTGGGGACTCATCCAAAAGGGATCTTACCAACAATGCTGTCAGCCAGCCTCTGTTTACACTAAGTCAGCAGGTTTGAATTTGCAATGACTGCCCAAAGCTGGTGTTCAGAATGTGTTGTCTCCTGTAGTGGCACTACTGGGACACTGTGGAGCCTTGATGATGTGGGGCTGGCTGGCAGGACCTAGTCACAGGAGCCGATGCACTGAAATCCTATGAAATTGTGAGCCAAAATGAGTATCACCCCTTAAGCCGGGCATTTTTTGATCACAGTAATGAGAAAGCTATGATGGGCTTCTCCTTGCATAATGGAATATTCAATATAAAAAGGAATAATCTAACACACTCACCATTGTAAAGATAATTTTTATTCTCCTGTAACTGTTGCCTCTGAGCCTTTCTTCCTCCATTTCTAACCTAGCTGCTAGCCTCCACATAATTTTTATCTAGGCCTAGAATGTTTTCAACCTGAGATTTACTGTTGAGTAAGCTCACCCCTTCCTAGTTCTTTCTGACTTCTCTCTGGCTGGTTCAACTCAGCTGCTCTGGTTCAAACTCCTCTCCCAGCTGACTTATTCAATCTGGCTTTTCTCTAAGCCTCTGAATTGCTCTGCTTGGCCCCAAACGAACTCTGGCAATCTTTTCTAGTCTTCTGGCTCCTTCTTTTGCTTGTTATGTCTTCACCTGTGTCTAGCTTGTTCTTTCTTCTATCTGTCTCTGTAAAACTCTCCTGGTAACACTCCCTCCTTCTCCTTCTCCTTCTCTGTGCTGCTCCACTCTCCAACTGCACACGGCTCTCATGAGCTCTATGGTATTCCTGTTCTGTATTCTCTTCCTCCTCTACTGTCTTTGTCTTCCTAAGTAGCATCTCTTTCCTCTGTCTTCTCATGAGAGTTGGGCATATCCTATTCTGTCAAATCTTTCTCTGATTCATCACTCTTTCTGCCACTCAATTAGACATCACTTTCAAACATAGGAGCTTCCTTCTACAAACTAACTTTACCTTCACTGTTTGGAATTTAAGGTGAATACTAAGGGTATGTCTGTATTCCAGCCAGAGGGAGTAAACGGGTGTGCTAAGGGTTGAGGCACACCCTAACTAGAAACAGGTTCACAGATCCTGCAACACACTATTGCCAATTCACAAAGAAAAGCATGCACATTGTAAAACTCTCACCGTTTTTACTGTGAAGGAGACCAGCAGATGATTATTTAGTTCTAATTAAACAGAATGAGATGGAGAGCAAAGCCAGCAGGGGTTTTAAATTATTTCTACTTCCAACCCAAATGGCTCATTTCCTGGTTCTTGCCCAAAGCTAGCCTTTTTGGAGGCCCATGGATAGACTTTTCCAGGAAGGATCTGACAGTTCTCACCCTTACAGCATGTAATCAGGTTCTTGCTTTCACTTATACAGACCAATAGGCAATATGGATCCTGCCCTGTCATGTCAGAGAGAGAAAGGGAGTCCAACCCTGCCCCACACCCCACCTGATAGAAAAAACAAAACAAAACAAAACACCTCAGGGTCTCCAAGAGTGTGGACGGGTTACATCCTGGATCCTGCCCCCTTATGAGGAGTCTGTCTGTCTGTGCTGTGAGAAATAATACTTTCACTTTTCACAAGCCTTGGCCGTGTACCATAACTACCAACTTCCAGCCTGTCAATTCCTTACTCGAAGAAGAAATGGACCCATGAAAAGACCCCTAAGCTACACCACTGTATCAGCTTCCAGCACTGTCTCTTAGGAATAATCACCTTACTGAAATTGGCATTTTGTCCTCACTATGCATTACTTAGTTTCGATTCAAACTAACAACACAGGTTTTGATAACTTCGATCAAACGTTAGACGGCACTGCACGAATACTCCTCAATTGGCTTTTTTATTGTGGATGGAATAGATCCAGCTGGAGCTACTAAAGACAGTACAGCAAAGTGCCTATGTTTAGTTGTCTGCTCATATTCACGAGGAAGTTTAAGGCATAGATTACACATAACTGCTCCCTTATTAGATCCCAAGGCTCTCATCCAAAAGATTGACCAGTTTAAGTTTTTAATGAGCATAGCATCATTAAAGTTTTCAATTTTGCCACTCCCCAATGGAAGGGAAAAACTTGTTGTATATTTATTGGCCATAGGCATCTGCTTTTATAAATAGCCTATTCATGTATCTGCTTGCTTTTCTCTTCATGTTATTATTTTCTAAGTATTATTTATATATTTTGGAGTCTAAAAATATATGGTCCCAATTAGAACGTGAATAGGGAGAGAGCTTTAGTAGGGAAATTACCCCCAAATAAATTTCACTGAATAGCTAAAGTGTTTTCAAATAGCAGAGAAACATTGGTGTTATTTTTGAAGACACAGAGATAAATTTGTGATAGATAGACAGATATATATACAAAAAAAACAAGGTGAAAAATGGATGCAATTATTAAGTACCCATAAAAATCAAAATAAATGAGAACAATGTCAGCGTACAAATGAGGCTCATATTTGCATAATATTTACAGACCTATAAAATATAAATATAAAGGTTGATTTAACTAAAAAGAGCAGCATAATTTTACTGCCGATTAGAAGGTTTGTGTGGGTGTGTGGTACCCAACAAAGCTAAATCCTCATTTCTTAGAACTGAAACTCACTAGACAACTATAAATTAAGAGTAAATAGATAGATAAATAGACTAAGTATCTTTAGAAATACAAGGGAAACAGTTAAATAATAAATTGGTGAATTCATTAAAAGCAGTTTCTTCTTCAGGAAAAGCTGAAAGTAGGAAGGTTGCAACAGAAGATGCCTATGTCTTCTATGAACACAACTACCGAAGTTTTCCAAACTTCTGCACATAGACATGTGTGTGCCTGTAATCCAGGCAGCCAGGAGGCTGAGAACTGGGAATCGTGAGGCTGAATTTTATAAGTATGGACCAGCGACAGCATTTTAAATGGCAGTGAGAGTTAGACAGGGGTAATAGAAGGTGGAGAAAATGGGTCCCAGAGGGATGTTGACCTTCTTCACACAGTGATGGTGGGTAAATTGAGTACCCCACCTTCCCCATTAGACAGGGTCATCCAGACAGCATCTAAACAGAGAATGGCTAAAGGGAGACGATGTTGCAAACCAAATGGACCTAACAGATATTTACAGAACATTTTACCCAAACACAGAAGAATGTACCTTTTTCTCAGCAGCTCACTGACCTTTCTCCAAAATTGAACACATAGTCCAACATAAAACAAGTCTCACCAGATACAAGAAAACTGAAATGACATCCTGTATCTCATATTGAAGCATCGAGGAAGAGGAAAAGACTGAGGCAGAGGGGGATGGATGGATGGAGAGGAGAGTTAGGTCAAATGGAGGTGGTGGAACTTATGAACATGGGGATCAGAAGTGTACATGCCAGGTGTTACTGAAAGGCAATCCATCAGTCAACAACTGTGCTAATGAAGTCAACAGAGTTCTCAAAGGATGAAGCAGGAAAAGTCAATAAAGGTATGAAATAGCATTGCCCATCAGAGAAACATAAATCTAAATTCCATTGAGATTCCATCTCAGGCAGTCAGAATGGCTGTTTCAAGAAAAACAAATGTTGGGGGCTGGAGAGATGGCTCAGAAGCTAAGAGTGTGTACTGCTCTTGTGGAGGACGTAAGTTCATTCCCAGCACCCATGTTGGATGGCTCATGAGTGCCTATAACTCCATCTCCAGCAGGACCTGACATCTCTAGCCTTAGAGAACACCCACATGCAAAAATATCACACACACACACACACACACACACACACACACACACACAAACTATTCACTACACAGCTGCAGGGGAAGAAGGCTGAGCACACAGGAATTGAGTCTCTGATGTTGTTTTGACCAGCAGGGCTTTCTCCTGCTTGCAAAAAAAAAAAAAAAAAAAAAAAAAAAAAAAAAAAAAAAAAAAAAAAAAAAAAAAAAAAAAAAAAAAAAAAAAAAAAAAAAAAAAAAAAAAAAAAAAAGAAAGAAAAGAAAAAAGAAAAATTTTCTTAGCACTAATAGCATTTGCTGTCTGCACGAACAATCTTCTGGTGTATTGATTAGGCTTGATTTATATCTATTAAATAATCCCACTTAAAGAATTATCCTATGCAATATACTTTGAAATGGAAAAATACATCACATACACATAGATATACTTTAAAAAAAACCCCTCAATTCCCCAATAAAAAGTTACAAACTAACTTAAAGATTAGATTAAAAAAATAAACAAGATCCATCTTCCTGCTCCATCCAAAAAGTACACCCTAATATCAAGGATACATATCACCTCCAGGTAAATGAGTAGGAAAAGGTATTCTAAGCAAATGGACCCAAGAAACAAGCCAGTGTAGCCATTGTAATATCTGACAAAATAGACTTCAAACTAAAATTAAGCTGAAGGGAGAGAGAAGGACACTGTATACTCAAGGGAAAAAATTCACCAAGAAGATAATGCAATTCTAAACATCTACAGTCCAAATACAAGGGCACCCAAGTTCATGAAAGAAACACTCCTTCAGCTTAAATCACATATTGACCTTCTTCACACAGTGATGGTGGGTAAATTCAGTACCCTACCTTCACCAATAGACAGGGTCATCCAGACAGCATCTAAACAGAGAATGGCTAAAGCTAGATGATGTTGCAAACCAAATGGATCTAACAGATATTTACAGAACATTTTACCCAAACAAAGAAGAATGTACCTTCTTCTCAGCAGCTCACTGACCTTTCTCCAAAATTGAACACATAGTCCAACATAAGACAAGTCTCACCAGATACAAGAAAACTGAAATGACACCCTGCATCTCATCCGACCAGCATAGATTATTCCTGGACACCACCAACAGCAGCAGACAACAGCAACAGAAAGCCTACAAATTCATAGAGACAGAACAACTCACTACTGAATGAAAGACTAGGTCAAGAAAGAAAGTAAATTTTTAAGAACTGAATGACAATGGAGACACAATACACTCAGACTTATGGAGGACAATGAAGGCAGTGCTCAGGGGACAGTTCATGGTACAAAGTGAGAAAGAATGTGAGAGCAAGCTTATCTTAGTAACTTAATGGCACACTTGAAAGCTCCAGAACAAATAGAAGAAATTATACTCAAAAGAAGTACAGTGCAAGAAATAACCAAAGCCCAAGGCTGGGATCAATAAAATAGAAACAAACAAATAAAACAATATAAAAAAAAATCAATGAAACGAGAGTTGGTTCTTTAAGAAACTTAAGAAATTGACAAATTCTCAGCCAAATTAACTCAAAGGTGAAGAGAGATGATCCAAATTAACAAAATCAGAGATGGAAAGGGTAGAGGTCATTAAAAACAGACACCAAGAAGACCCAGAGAATCGTAAGGACATACTTGAAAAACATATACTACACCAGTTGGAAAATGTAGAAGAAATGAATAGTTGTCTTGATATAGTAGGTGGTATACCTACTAAAGTTAAATCAAAATCAGATAAGCACTTTAAATAGGCTTATACTCCCTAATGAAACAGAAGCAGTAATTAAAAGTCTCCTAACTAAAAGCCAGGTCCAGATAGTTTTAGTGGAGAATTCTACCAGACTTTCAGAGAATTAAAGCCAATACTTCTGAAAAAAATTTCCACAATGTAGAAACAGAAGGAACATAAAACAATTCTTTTTTTTTAACAAGGCCAAAATTATCCTGATACCTAAACCACATAAAGACCCCCCCATCCCCCCAAAAAGGGAATTATGGACTAATTCTTCTTATGACCATAGATACGAAAGTTTTCAATAAAATATTTGCAAACTGAATCTAAGAACACATCAAAAGGTCATTCCCCGCAATCAAGAAGACTTCATCCTACAAATGAGGGAATGGCGATAAGTGTATATAAATGTAATCCACCTTATAAGTAGACCAGAAGACAAAAACTGCACAATCATTTCATGAGATGCAGAAACAGCCTTTGACAAAAATCTAACACCTTTTCATAATAGAAGTTTTGGAAAGACAAGGGATACAAAAGACAAATATGCATATAATAAAGGCGATTTACAGCAAGCTCACGGCTAACATCAACCTAAATGGGGAGAAAAATCAGGAACAAGAAAGGCTGTCCACTCCTGAAACCTGCTCAGGTTAGTGCTTGAAGCCTTAGCTGGAGCATTGAGGCAGCTGGAGGAAAACAAAAGGATACAAACAGGAAGGGGAGGAGTCGAATCATCCTCATTTGCATATGATTATATACTTAAGTGGCCCTAAAAAATTTCACCCAGAAATTCCTGCAGCTGACAAACACTTTTAGCAAAGTAGAGGGAGACAAATTTAATCCAGAAGTATCAGGTCTTCCTATACATGAGTGACAGACTGAGAGAGAAATGCAGGAAGAGAGAAATGGTCTTTCACAACCATCCCAGAACATGCCTTGGGGAAACTTTAACCAAGTGCATGAAAACCTTGTATGGGAAAACTCTGAGGCCCTGAAAAAGCAATTGAAGAAGGTATCAGAGGTCAGGCAGGCTTCCACTGACCTCTGAAACTAGAAGGGCACTGTAGCCGCACCTCTGTAATTTTAGCAAATGCCTGGGTGCTGAGGAGGAAGTGGGAAATGGGGAGAACGAGTAAAACAAGACAAAAACAACAAAAAACAAACAGATAAACAAACAAAACCCCATTCCTGCCGCGACTCTAGTACTTTGAAGGGGAAAATAAAGAGAAAGTGTGGGGTGAGCTTGTGAAGGTGCTTGCTCTACATGGACACACACAGCAGTTGCGGGTCACTCTCTCCTTGAACGTCATCAGCTACAGGCCCGTGAGGGTAAGGGAGGAGGAGCGGGGGCAGAGTTCGGACAGCCGTGAGTAGGAAACTATGACTTCCAGGAACAGCTTCAGGGAGAACAGCTCAATTTTATTTGAGGTGCACAAGGACTAGTCAGACCTTGGGGACTGAGTAGGGGTTTTCAGAATGGGTGTACATCATTGGCTGGTGCTGAGGTGCTGGGAATACTTCATTTACATGAAGAGGCACCCGAAGAACCTGCTGGGCAGGTGACTATCCTCAGAGATGGCGGAGGGAGAGGTCATTCACCAGAGCATGTAAGCTAAGAGCAGGGAGAGACTGGTACTAACTCCTGCCAGTCTCAGGATAAACTTTTGGGGGTTTGGGGCACGTCTCCATCTCACTCTTGCTCCAGGCCAGCTCTCCCTGGTTGCGTGTGCCCACAAGAAGTCATTCCATTTCCTGTATCAGCACAAATATTACTGCGTCCACTAAAGGGCACACTGCTTTATCTTGGTCTGAAGTCTGTACCAAGAGTTTTGAATTATTGGTGACAACTTGTCAATCTTTATGAATTATATCTCTGGGGAGGGGGATCCTGGTTTGAGAATCTATTTCCCATTAAATTAGTCACGCATCTGCTGGTTATCAATTCTCACAGTTAAATTTTAGGGGAAATCTTTGACTCTGAGGGGACATAAAACCATCTAGCTTTTGGTGGGATTAGAATAAGTAAACCATAACGAGATATGCATGTGTAGAGGGGCCTAGAGGGAAGTCAGGAGTGTTGAACACACATGAGCAGTTATTTAAATGACTTGGTAACTTATTTTTTATGATAAAATATTTTTCTTACAGCCTTGGCCTTTATTGGTTTCTTGTGGTGTGTGTGTGTGTGTGTGTGTGTGTGTGTGTGTGTGTGTGTATGTGTGTGTGGTGTGAGAATGTATGAGATTAACCTGATCAATGTATGTCAATAGAAGTAATGTCCAGCATCTCAGAGAACTTGGTGGGCTGGTTTAGGCCCTGGACACAATGCTACAGTACCAAGAAAGGATGGAAATGCAGAGGAACTTGGAGGACATGTAGATGGAAATGATCCCCCCCAGAGCCTTGCTGGAGCCTCTTACCATCTGAGACTCGAGAGTCCCAGCACAGCTGACAACAGCTGCTTCTGGCCCTCCCCTCTCTCCAGATGTAAAGCTGAAATTTTCTAAGAATGCCACCACATTTCCTCTTTACAGCAGAGTACCTTGTTCAACCGCAGTGCCTTGGTTTGTCTTGCTTGATTATGGCCACATTCAAAGCACCTCTGAGTCACACACTCTTATCTAAAAGAAAAACAAATGGAGAGGAGGGCAGGGTCCCTAGAAATTTCTTGAACAATGAAATTCTGGAAACTTCTAAAGCCCTATACAGTTTCATCATCGAGACACATAAACACTGTTCTTCTTTGAGAGGCCCAGCCCCACACTCCCTCAAGCATGCCTCCCCTTCCTTCTGAGGGCCTCTCTTTGTAGTATAGCTCAGGTTTAAAGGCCTATATTAACGTTTTCTTTTAGTAAACTTCAACTCTACTTCATACTGGCTCATTTCCAAATTCTTCTCTATAGTGAGGTCAAGGTCAAGAATCTGGGTTGGTCTCATTCCAGAACCATAAGAGATGAAGAAAACGTCCAGGCTGCTGCAGATGAAAGTGTGTGGCGCCTCACCCCTGCCCTGTAGCCATTGGCTTCCCCCTCCCGAGAGACACTTGGCAGACACTAACTCATGCTGTTTACTCAAGTGAGGGATGACAGATACTTCAGCAAACCAGGAATCAACTTGAAGTCTAGAAACATTAATCAACTACACATAGGACTCATCAGTTAGCAAATGTGAAAGCCCTCTTCAGTAACCCTGCAAGAGAGACTGGAGCCTGATGTTTCTGTTGCTTTTACTTCAGCCCCTCCTAAAGGCAACTTAAAGTATTCACTGGCTACAGGTTAGGAAACGCAATAGACTCTAGCATTTTTTATAAGGAATTGGGGGCAGTGTTCTTTCTTTTATTCTTCCTTCCTTCCTTCCTTCCTTCCTTCCCCTTCCTTTCTTTCTTTCTTTCTTTCTTTCTTTCTTTCTTTCTTTCTTTCTTTCTTTCTTTCTTTCTTCCTTCCTTCCTTCCTTCCTTCCTTCCTCTTTCTTTCTTTCTTTCTTTCTTTCTTTCTTTCTTTCTTTCCTTCTTTCTTTCTTCTTTCTTTCTTCTTTCCTTCCTTCCGTTCTTCCTTCTTCTTTCCTTTCTGCTTCTTTCATTCCTCCCCTCCTTGCTTCCTTCCTTTTCCCTTTCCTCCTGGTATGGTTCATGTGTAGGTATGTGCATGTGGAAGTCAGAAGTCAGCCTGTGTATCCTTCCTCTACCATTGTCAGCCTTATTTTTTGAGATAGGATCTTTCCCTGGGACCTGGGCCTCCCCATTTTGGGTACTGGCTGGCCCATGAACCTAGGGATCCAGTACCTACAACTCTCCAGCTCTGGGACCCAGTTTTTAAAATCGGTGCCCAACTGAGGTCCTCATGTGTTAAAATCAAACACTTTGCAGACGGAGGTGTATCTGAAGCCTTGGGAATCACTTTTCTTTGCAGAAAGAATTATGGTCAGCTGTGGTCTTCCCCCAGCCATGAATTTCAAGTGGAGTTCCATTTTCAAATGCACTTTTTCATCCCTAATCAGCCAGTTGGAAGCAGCCATGGGAGCCATACTTTACCAACAAGGTACCTAACTAATTATTCACTGAGGACTGCAAAGAGTTTGCAGTTCATAAAACATGCTCTTAGAACACATAGGGGTGAAAGAAAATCTGTGTTTAGAGGCCCCATGTTTGCAGCAGGCACACTGAAGTGCTGTGGGGACATGATCGTCAGAGACTCAGGACAAAGACTCAATTGTCAACAGAGAATGAAGCAGGAAGAACCTTCTGACTCCATAACTGGAAACAGCTGGCCAAACTTCACTTCTAGTATTAGAGACTCATCTGGAAGGACAGGCTTTACTTCCTGTGGCTTCCTTGGAAATAAGAACCTAATGTATCTACAGAAACCACAATTCTAATATTTGTTCCCAGATGGATCCCACCTGGCAGAATTGTAGGCTACTTCCTCACTGGGTTATGTGTCTATGTAGCGTTCTACCAACTGGCTTCTAAATAAATAACTTTGTGGAAAGATAGAAATGCATAAGGGGTAAACAGTTGTTTTCATCTTTTTCCTCTACCTGGAGAATAAAAATATCAGACCAGTGAGGGATATGTTAAAGTCTTTAAAACAAATCTGACCTTGCTGTGCAATCAATAACACTCACTTGAGGGTGTCGAAAAATTCTCTTATTGACGCAAAAATAGGAAATGTAAAAGCCATAACTTTAGCTTATTGTTTATGTGTCCATGCCCATGGATGGTTGGGAGATTATAGTCTGTGGTGCCCTCTGGTGGCTAGGAGTGATTATGCCTTTTAATTTTATGTTTTTGAGATAGGCCCTCCTTCTCAGCCCAGGCTAGCCTGCAAGTGTAGTCTAGGCTAGTCTCAAACATATGCTGATCCTCCTGCCTTGGCCCTTTGAGTGCTAGGATTGCAGAAGCCAATCACCACCCCTAGTTTATGTCTCCTAATTCTTAAAACCAAGCATTGATTTCCAAAGACATCTATATTCAAAGCAGGCAGTCCCTAAAAGTTCAAAGATTACCAAGAAGTATACGCCAATAGCCATGTTGTTTTGTTTTCAAATGATGAGTAACTCCCTTTACTTTGAATGCTCTTTTTTCCCCATGTCTATTGTTCAGAAGTTGAAACTCCTGCAGATAGAATTTTTAGATTCAACTTTTGAAAAAATCTCAATAAAGAAAATTCTTATAGCTCCAAATTCTATGGTTATAAAAATAAAGTTTGCAGATTAGTTTTAGGACTTGTTAATGTTTTAACAACAACAACAACAACAACCCCCTAATATTACTACTAATAAACAATCTACTTAAATAGAACCAGGATGATGATATAGTTCAAGCACAAACTACGCACCAATGAAGGACCTCTTTGAGCACTTACATCTTTTCTCTTGATTACCCACTTTCTCAGTGATGTGGCCCAGAAAGGCACTGTTCTTCAGAAGTAAAAAACTTTTGCCTTGATAAAGTACTTTCAAATATGTGCCATTTTCTTGTGGCCACAGACCCATTTCTTATATGTATGACTCATGGTTTTATACCCAACTAAACTGTCTTTGAAGTAATAGAGCTGATAGATTAAAATCTTCAAGAGCCTGAGGAATATCAAAATGCATCCTGAGATGCATATAATTTATGTATTTGCGTATATACTTATATACTTACACATATCAACAAACAAGGGGCAGAGGCAAAATAAATCAATGTCCTGTTAGCCGATGAAACAAAAAAATAATTAAAAAGAAAAGAATGATAATTAATGTGTTGACAGTTGAATGAATAATAACCTAAAGATTGTTATTTAAATCTTATAATCCAAATATTATATTTTATAAAAATAAAATAATAAAAATAAAAATATAATAATAAATTCACTTCTATAATCTTGTATATATTGCCAGTAAATAGCTTATTTTTATGTTGTTTTGTTCAGTCAGAGGGAATTTAGAAATAATAAATATTGAATGGTCCCTGGGATAGGGCTAATATTATTTGGTTCTCAGTAGTTAGGTGCTAGTTCTAATCTCACTCACTTACATGGCCTTCTTGGTTCCTGAAGACAACTGTCAGGGAGCCAGGGATGCCGTTCTCTGATGCTGAACAAATCACATGTGTTTGGGAGCCCAGTTTGCCTGTCTATGATGCTGGACGAATCACTGAGAGATTTCTATCTGTGAAAAGCTCAAGCGTTGGTCTGTATTGGTCAGTCCTGATTCTGACAAAGGTTGAGAGAGGACTCAAACACTGAATTTCAACAGCTGTTTATCTGGGTTGTGAAGGAAGAGCTTGAATGGAGTAAGACTCTGCCATTGGGGTGCCATGTCCCACCGTGCAAATTTCTGCATACATACTGGCACTTTTAAGCATCATTGGGTCATGGTGTCATGGTACATACAGTCTTCATTTATCAAAAGCATGAGGTTGTTGTGTTACGTCTCATGAAACCTGAAAGGAGCAAGCTTTACAGTGTGATATCCAAAGAGTGCACCAAAATCCTGATGAGAAGCTGTTATGGGTCCATGGCTCTGTATACTCTCTACTTGCACTCAGATTGCAACACATTTAGATCATGACAGAGTCTAAAACATGGTTATACAGGAGCAGTGAGTGGTGGACTTTGATAGGAGAGGGTAATTCTTTTTGCTTTTATTAGAGGGGACTATTTGCTTATTGTTTTTGAGACAAGGTTTTATGGAGTCCAATCAGGTCTCAAATTCGCTATTTAGTGAAGGCTGCTTTTTAATTCCAGATATTCTTGCCTTTATTTCCCAAGTCTGGTTGTGTGTCCAGAAATTAAGAATTAACCACATTGGGCATAGGAAAGGCAAATATTTTTTTAAATTTGTATTTATTCTTTGAAAATTTTATACATTTATCATATAATGATATACCATGATCATATCCTCCCCAGATTCCACTTAAGACTGTTACACAACTCCTTCCCAACATTATGCCTATTTATTTACATATTCACTATTTTAATTCACTAAGTACAATAGTTCTGTGCATTTGTGCATGGGTGTGTGGTCATCCACTGGGGCCTGGATAACCAGTAGCCACACCTCAAAGTGACTCTCCCTTCCCCTGCAACCATCAACTGACAATAGCTTTTCAGCTAGCAGTGGGAGCTTTGTTAGCTCATTCTCCATCAATGCTGAACATTTTAGCTAGTTTGGTCTTAAGCAGGCTGTGTGAGAGTAACCTGAGCTATTGAGTGTCACCCTACTGACTTAGTGGAGCCTGCCATTACTGGAAAGTCCTGAGCTTGGGGCAAAATGGTGGATTCCCTTTGTCATCATGGCTTCTCCATCTTTGACCTTGTCTGGGGAGCAGGAAACTTCTATACCCTGTACCCTGTACCTTCTGAATGTCATCTAGTCTTGTTTAGATTACAGGTTTAGCTGTCTTTCCCCTGATAAGAACCCATTCAGCAAGCTGAGGAGATTCCTAGAATGCCTCCCCATGCTAATGAGTTCTCTCAGTACCTTGGCCTTCAGCCAATGATCTTTGCCCACTCTGGATATTCCTACCCCACTTCCCCCAAACTGTAAACCCTTGATCCACCCCAAGTAAAGTTGATCTATCTCCCCAAAGCTGATCTCTGAATGTCATCATTTCCATTTGTACTCACGGGCAGTCTAAAATCCTGTTTGTCAAATGCTCCCTTCGTCCATGTGGGCTGTGGAGAAGGGAGACCCACAGTTGAGTTCATAGCCATGCTATGTCCAGACGACAGTGTGTCACTCTCTTCCCCGTCCTCTAGCTCTTACATTCTTTCTGCACTCTCTTCCACTGTGTTCCCCAATTCTTGGCCGTACTGTGGGTAGGTCTCATCTATTGCTGGGAGTAGCACAAAGTTCTCAATATGCGGAGCAATAAGTAGAAATGAGTCATGTTGGCCAGGGAGGAGAGACCTCCATAGTAGGTGAGTCAGATACCTCTGTATGCCTCTCTCTCCTGCCCTCATCCTCACAGCCTCTCTGTGGTTTCCCTTCTTTCACCAGCACATTGCCATTTAAACTGTAACTCACCCAGTTCTGCTAGTAGCTTGCCCTAATCACACACATTGTACCACCAGCATGCTCCTGGCTTTGCTTCCGTGGTAGGCATGCCTAGAAGTGTTACAAGACAGAAGAGTTAACACATCCCAGGGCAATCGTCAATGGAGATCCTGGAGATGACCCATATTTGTTCCTGGAGATCCCGTGAGGGAGAGGGATAGAATTTGAGTTTGTCACATGCCCCTTAGAAAGTCAGGACAGAGAGCTACTTGTGGTTGTAACAGTGTCTCCTTTTGTCCATCTTCTCTTCCTAGTCACATTCCTAGGAATCAACTGTGAATAAAATATATAATGAGTCCTTGAAGATGACTTGGTTTGAAGGTTGCTGCTCCAGTGAAACCATCGCAGGGACGTTTGCTGCCCCTGGCTTTCATGATGTCTTCTTCCTGCTCAGAGTGAGGAATCCATCCCTAAAGTCTGCCTGCCACAGTGTGGGCTTGCTTTGCTACAGGATTTGCACCACCAGGTTTAGTGGAGCCAGACTAGGGCAGACATCTAGCCAAAAGTCCTGCAGTCCTATTTTTTCCCCACAGTAAGAGAAAAGGACTTTGTGTTGTTCTGAGGTTAGCCCTTCCCGCCTTCCCATCCTCATCTCTTCTCACAGCTACACCCCACTTTGGTATATCTTCTCACAACTGCACCCCACTTTGGTGTACTTGTGTGTACTGTCTGTACCTTTGCCCATGGAGGCCACAGGAAGACTTTGTGTGTCTTGCTCTATCATCCTCTGCCCTAATCCCTTGAGACAGAGTCTCTCTCTGAACCTGGAGCTGGCCTGGCAGCCAGCAAGTCCCAGTGATCTTTGTGTGTCCCCTCTGCCCCAGGGGTGGTGTTGCTGGTGATGTAAGCTACACCTGGATTTTCACATGGGTGCTAGGATCTGAAGGCAGGCCATCATGCTTGCATGACAAACATGTACCCACCAAGCTATCCTTCCATGACCTAAGCTCTTAATAATCTGCCTGTGACATGCAGTCTGTGTATTGGGGTCTTGAGACCCAATTCTCCATCGAGGTGACTTACATGAGAGCATGTAATGATTTATAGCACTTTTAAAACAATCATCTAAATGACAGATATTGGAAACTCCTCATCCTGCTACAGTGTTCAACCACAGCTGACAGCCATGTTGCTTGGAAGGCTTCATTCCATTCGCCTCCCGCCTTTTCCAGCACTGTAGATTTGTTATCTTGTCCTAGACAGAAAGCTGGGATAAGCTAATAGAACCAGGTCCTCACGGAGGCCCCACACCTGACTTGAATGTTGTTACTCTATGAAGCCTTAGCCTCTCACTGGTCCTGCTTGCCCTAGTTTCCATCCGTCCCTTTGCCCACAGGCAGGAAGGTTGCCCCTGCACCCCCCTGTCACCTGCACGGGAAGCTGAGCACAAATCTGCCTGAATATAAGCTCTCTAAACACAAGGACTCTGTTCATCTTCATGATTGTTCTCCATAATGTTGAAAGCAAGGAGAGAATGAGTAGAGAGGAAGAAAACAGAGGAGGCTGGGGACTAAAAAGAGAACGAGTAGAGAGGAAGAAAGCAGAGGAGGCTGGGGACTAAGGAGAGAAGGAGACAGCGCCTTGTGCTACCCAGGCTGATGTGTGTGAGCTTCAGTCTCTACCTGTTTTGCATGCTTTCCTTCAGATAAGAAGCAAAGAAAATCCAGGGGAACCTATTTAGGAGCTCGGCACCTTCCTACTAAACCCCCAGCACGCTGATACTGCAGACTGTTGTTTAGAATTCAAGCATAAGTCATCAGAGATTCGAAGAGATGGAGCCTCTCAAGGCCGGTTCTTCTTACTGTGTGCGTGTGTGCACGTGTGTTTGTAGTTTACATCTTCACTGAAACTTCTCAAAGGCAGAGATAGTATTTATTTCATCATTTCTAGCAGAAGAACTGGCATTTGACAAAGCTGCCACCAGGAGAGAATGAATTCTTCCAGGGGCTGCTGGCCTCTTTCTTTTGATTTGGGGCATTAAAGTCTCTGTACTCTTGGTAGGGACTTTCCATCAAGGTTGTTCACCAAGTTTTTGTGCATGGCTTTGAAATTTAAATTTCCTCATCATCTTCCCTCACGGAGGCTGAGTTTAAAAGGCGTATTTCACTTTTCTCCCTTTTCCCATGGCTCTTGCATCTCCTTTTTCTTTACCATTATCTTCCCCCGCATTCGGGATGTATCAGAGAAATGTTTTACTGTTGTCTTCAGCGGGCTCTCTTCTTCCCTTGGCTCAGTTCTTTACGCTCCCCTGCATATTCCCCGTGGAGCTGATACCAGATGTAACTGCCTGGCCCTGTTTGGAAAGGGCTGCGATCTGTTTTGTAGGTTGATTATTTAGCTTTAATAAATAGAGACACTTATTAGCTGGCCACAGTCTCTTCTCGCCTCTGTGGGTTGCATTTCATTGCTCGTTAATGTGTAAATCATGGCTCTCCCTACACTCTGATGCAGTTTCCTTCGGGCACAGAGCTGGGCAGCTAACAAAGGGCTAGGACCCTGATAGAGAGCTCAGCATGATCTCTTCACACACATTTGGGGATACTACTGTGAGGGAACAAATTTAGCTTCTGTCTCTGTCTCTATGTCTCTGTCTCTGTGTGTGTGTGTGTGTGCGCGCGCGCGCGCACGTGTACACATGAACATACATGTGTGCATGCATGAACTCTACCTGTTTAACTTGACTGATTCTGAAATCAGTGACACAAACACAGTGTCTAATAGCCTTCTCCAGGCAAACTTAAAACTGTAAATTCAAATGAACAAGTCGAATAGTAAGTGTACATACAAGAATTTTGATAATTTCTCATTAATTTGTATGTCTTAATGGGATAGTTCTTGTATTACAAATCTTTATGTGCCTTAATACAGGTTTCTACTGCTGCAATGAAACACCATGACCAAAAGGCAAGTTGGGGTTTACTTAGCTACATTTCCAGATCATAATCCATCATTGGAGGAAATCAGGAAAAGAACTCAACCTGGACTGGAACCTGGAGGCAGGAGCTGATGCAGAGGCCATGGATGATGCTACTTACTGCCTTGCTTCTCCTGTCTTGCTCAGCCTGCTTTCTTTTACAACCCAGGACCACCAGTGTATGGATGGCACCACCCACAATGGGCTGGGCCCTCCCTCACTGATCACTAATTGATAAAATGCCTTACAGCTGTTTCTCATGGAGGCATTTTCTCAACTGAGACTCCTTCCTTTCTGATGACTGTAAAGGGTATCAAGTTGACACAGAAAACCAGCTCACTCTTTATGATCTGGTGAGAAGGTGAAGGAGGGTGGGTGTAAAGGATGTAGGAGTTGGAGGATGGAGAGAGCATTATAAAACTCTGTCTAGACATGAGAAGACCATAACAAATGACATGGGCTCAAGCCAGTCAGCACTCCAGCCTGGATATGGACGAGAAACACATATCCCCTACTTCTAGCTAAGAGCTACTGGAAGCTCTGTGTGACCTCTGCTGGGCTGCCCGTGCTCCAGTGGTTGGCCCCATATCAATGTGCTTGTGGGAATTACTAATTGGTCTCAGTAGATTATTAATTTAAAAACAAAAAGAGAACTTGCTGCTTTTGCAGAGGACCTAAGTTTGTTTCCCAGCCCACACATGGTGGTTCACAACCATCAGTATCTAGTTCCAAGGGATCAGATGGCCTCTTCTGGCCTCTACGGACAGCAGTCATGCATGCAGGCAAATGAACCATCTAGAAAATAAACAAATCTTTAAAAAAGGAAAGAGGGCATGTTGGAAGGGGATCCTGTGGGCTGCTGGAGGGAAATATTTTGGAGGTAGATATGATAAAAATACAAGGCATATATGAATAAAAATTTCAAAGGATAAAAATATTTTAAAAGTTGAAGTGTTTTATTCATGAGCATAAGCTTATTTCATTTGAATAAATTGATAGTCATTTGAACATGTTTGTGTACAGGGAAAATTATATAAAACTTATTATAATTAGAATTATTTCTAAAGCACTCTTGTCATTCTCGTAACTAGAAGTGTACTCTTGAAGCTGGCAGTATTGGAGACAGACTCCTAGGCCCACAGGCTCTTATCCAGTCTTAAATAACCACCACACTCCTCTCTATACCGCCTCAGGTGCCTGGTGTGCACATTCAAGCTCCTTTTGTGACTAGCATGCTTGGGAAGCACAATTCATTACTGCAGATACCCCACCAATTCTTTGCTTAAACATACACGGATAACTGCTGCTTTTAAAAAGCAGCTAGATCATAGATGCATAAACTGAACTGCAGAGAGAAGTCCAGCTGAGCAGAGAGGTCCTCAGATTCGCTCTGCTCTCATGGAGTGCCATTTCAGGATGCTCACCTGTACTTAGGACCCCACCCTTGCTGGTGTACAGTGTTACAACAAACTGACTTTATTCAAGAAAGATCTTGGGGAGGAGGATGTAGTGTCAGACCCAACAGAAGTCTTCTGAAGAGGAGGAATAAGGAATAAGGCCTTACTTCCAACTGTTTTGAGTGTCTTACTGACTGGGTAACGGTTTCTTTCTCCAGCTCTGAGCTGGTGTTTGTTGGTATTGTCTCCGGTTTGTTTTGAGTTGTGGTGTCTGGAGTGTGTGGATTCATTGGCTAATGCCTCAGCAAGGCCGGCACCACAGTGGGACCCTGCTTATGACTAACAGGGCTTTCTCTTTCTCCATGGCTGAGAGAATAACTAAGAATTAGAACAGATCTGGTAGACCACGCCTATAGCCCCAGTAGACCTCGCCTATAGCCCCAGCATTTGGAAGGCTGACAAGGGATGACTACTGAGAGTTCAGGGACAGCCTGGGTTACGTGGTGAGACCCTGTCTCTAAAAACAAAAATAACTAAAGCAAGCAGACAATAACCATGAAACAGAAAACGTGAAAATTAGCATTTTGAAAATCCTAGAAAATATGAATAGATTGCTATGCTCATTACTCAATGGAATAGCACCAAAATGATTGCTATGATTTGGGTAGACTTTGGATTTTTTTTTCCAGAATATCACATGATAAATTGAGTTCCTACAGTGGGATTTAAGGGGGTAGAAACCTCACCTCATTATGGAGGTCAGAAGCTGGGCTTTTAGATGTCATTAGATTAGATTACTTTAGACTAGTGCATTAAGATCTCCCTGGTTGGACCCTGATAGAGGGGTCTGAAGAGATCCGCGTGCTTCATGGCCTTTCTCTCACCATGACATGCCCTGAGCTAGATGGGACTCTGCCAGCAAGAAGCCTACCAACATGCACAGTCCCACAAATCTTTGTTTATAGGATGTTGAGTCGAAAAGTAAACTTTTCTTTATAACTTAGCCAGGGTACAAAGAGCAAATTGATTCAGGCAATGCCAAAAGGACAGCCATTACAGTTCACTAGGTGTGTGGCTAGAGGACGAGGGGAGACACCTCTCACTGGGAACATAGGTGTGTGGCTGGAGGATGAGGGAAGACACATCTCACTGGGAACATCCTAAGGACCTTTTTTTCTCCTTCTTTTCTTTTTGCAACCAAATATTTCTGGTCAAAAGAAATAAGGGCTGGAGATGTGAATGAACATCTTAGCAAATGTGGAGATTTAATTGATAATTCTGCTGTGTTGTGGTCTAGTAACTTTACCACAGCTAGTTATTCACAGGATTTTGACCCAAGGAAGGTTTCTGGGAAACTTACTTGCATGTGTCCAACGAGTGTGGAATTTCCCAGGCAAGCTCACTATGAACACATGGCCCCAAGGCATCCTTCAAAGACTGTCAAAGCCTGGTTGGACAAGAAAGTATTAGATTTTGCTCACCCATCTCAAATATTTTAGCTGATGCCCCCAAAACATAAAAGAGGCTAATAAAGGAACATGGAAAATTTAATGAAGTTTTATGTCATATATGGTAATTTTCTCAGAAATAAAGACACAAAGGTTTGGGGAAAATGTTTCCATCTGGTATCTGATGTGGAGGTCAGTTGTTCAGAAAGTCTTGAGGTTTTGACATTGCCAGATACTGTCACCTACAAGTCTGTTAGGTCCCATCCATAGCTACCTAGAATGTTTATTGGGCTATAGGTATGCATAGACAAATGTACTACATGTGTGCATAGATCACACGCATGGAGTGGTAGAGATAGAGAGAGGAAGAGGGAAGAAAGGGGGAGAGAGATAATGAGAGAGAAGGAAGGAGGGGAGAGAGAGAGAGAGAGAGAGAGAGAGAGAGAGAGAGAGAGAGAGACTACAACTATAGAAGCAAATCAAAGAATCTTTTGTATGTGTCTCTGAACATATACAAAGAAAAAAGGAAAAAATCTTTTAATTTTACCAACACCCAACAGAGTTTCATTATTTCCTTTTTTTTTATGGTTATAAGGAATAAACCACAGGATGACCTAGTGTCTTCTTCATCAATAGAAACTACCACTTTATACTGTACTGTTGGATATGCCACTCAATTTAAAATTCCAAAAATTCTGAAGTCTTTATTTGTGGTATCATGGAAGAAGCTCTTGTAGGTCACACTTGGTGGCATAAACCTCTAAACCAGAACTCAAGAGACGGAGGCAGGAGGATTATAAGTTCAAAGTCAGCCTGGTCTATACAGTTGTGATGTCTGTTATTGTTAGTTTGACAAGCCTTTTAATTGTCTTAGAAACAAACCACTAGGCATGTCTGTCAGGTGTGTTATTAAGATAACTGAGGGGGAAGACTCACTCTAAATGTTCACCAAACCATTCCGCGGGCTGGTCCTACACCGACTAAAAAGGAAGAAATGAGCTGAGTACCAGCATCCATCCCTCTGCTTCCTGACTGTGATGCCATGGTAGTTTAAATATGCTTGTGATACTGTGTGGTGGTTTAAATATGCTTGCCCATGAGAAGGGGCACTATTAGGAGATGTGGGCATTATTAGAGGAGGTCTATCCTTGTTAGAGGTAGTGTGTCACTGTGGAGGCAGGGCTTTGAGATCTCATATATATGCTTAAGTCTGGCCAGTGAGACTCACACCCTCTCCTGGCTGCCTTCAAATCAAGATGTAGAACTCTCAGCTCTTTCTCCAGCAACATGTCTGCCTGGATGCTGCCATGCTTCCTGCCATGATGATAATGGAACCTCTGAAACTGTAAGCCAGCCCCAATGAAAGGCTTTCCCTTTAAGAGTTGCCATGGTCATGGTGTCTCTTCACAGCAATGGAAACATTAACCAAGATAAATTGCCTCACATTCTGCTGCCGTGGTTTCCCTGATGGACTTTGTCCTTACACTCTGAGCCCAAACAAGCCACCCTTCCTTATGGTCCTGTTATTGGGTATCAAAAAGAAAATCATGCATTGACACCCCGCAAAAGAAACTCATATCATTACCCCCAAAATGTTAAACTTCTAGAGGATATTTTTGTCATTATAAACACCTTATTTCAATCCTGTGTATTTCATTTGGTTTTAAAAATACTGTTGGAGAAGGTTCTCCTTAATGCTAAAGAGCTCACTTGAACCCTGAGAAACTTAGAATCTTGAAGAATGATCTCACACAGCACCTCTGCTTCACTATAGCTAAGGACCGGTGCAGAATTCAGTACCTAGAGGAATCACCAAATGAAGAACGATCACCTGGCTCTTCCTGGAAACCATCCTTGGCATCTCCTTTTTGTTTTGCATTGTTTGGCTGTCTCATTTTTTGAAGAGGCGACACATTCACAGAAGATGCAAATGAAGTGAGCAATCTCGGGCAGCTTGTCTAGCTCTCTCGATGGCTTTCTTGTGGCTATTCCCTGAGATGTTCTGAGCAGATGGCTGATGTGGGCGTATACAGATGGAAGAGGAGAGCCGAACACACAGACCAACACGCACCTCACTTCCTTTTCTCAGCCCATGGGTAGCATCACACCACACGATTCTGTGTACTTTATTTTGCTCACTCATAACCATCTCTCCTAAATTCTAAATTACGGTTCAAGATCAAAACCTTTCTGCTACAAAAAAAAAAAAAAAAGTGGGGAAAATTGCAATCAAAGTGAAATACTCAAAACTCAGTGCTGCACAATGCAACAGTTCATGTATTATTATTATTATTATTATTATTATTATTATTATTATACTTTTAAAAGTCAATCAGTATAATCAAGTTAAAGAAATTAACACTGGAAAGTCTTTTGAGTATACTGCTAATGAAAGCTGGCATTTTTTAAAAGTAGATTAGCCCTAAGGTCTTCAAAAATGAGTTGTTTGATACTTGTTTGCTGTGAGATTACCCCAAACCACCTGGATACCTACATTAGCTGTGAACTTCTGCCAAGATGCCAGGCCTTATGGTCAAAGGTGCCAAGATGCCAGGCCTTATGGTCAAAGGTGCCAAGATGCCAGGCCTTATGGTCAAAGGTGCCAAGATGCCAGGCCTTATGGTCAAAGGTGCCAAGATGCCAGGCCTTATGGTCCAAGGTGCCTATGCTGCATACCACTGGCTATTCCCCCGTGTTATCAACAGCTACCTGTGGGATGGATATCTCTGTACTAAATCCCTTGAGAAGGCAGAAGGGGCTTGATGGCTGGAAGAGCGGCAATAGTATTACCATCCTAAACTGGGAGGGGCTTGAGCTCAGCTGGCAGTTACATCTCTGTGATGGCTCACTCTCATGGTCTGGGGGCGGGTGATTTCAAGCTTGGTGCTCATGTCCTTCATTCTGAATCTGGCTCCACTGCAGATAGATGAGGGAAATGTTACCTTAGTGTGTTTATTCCATTGCTTCCTTCTGTCTCGTCTTACCTTTAACTCTCAGGACTTACTGTCAAAGGACCATCTTGTGCTTTAAAGGGTAACTTCAGAACTGAAGCATTCAGTTTCTGTTACAAGGTTTATGCACAATAAGATTACGTTTGTCTCTGCTTCACGGCTACTCTGAGAAAGTAAAGCTATTCACTTTGATAGATGAAAAAGCTAAAGTTTATAGAAAAACTCCATGGTTTGTCCTTGAGTAGAGTTACTCCCTAGCTACTTCCTAGCAACAATTAATCAAAGACTAGTCGGGTTGTTTCAGACTAGTAGGAGTGTATGTGAAAAATGGCCAGGATGAACTGAGAAGAGACACATGAACCAAACAAAACCTGTTTCCTTGAGCCAATCAAACAAGAAGGACTCTACTGCAGCTCACTGCCTGTAGTGCTGTAGCTCTGCAGCCAGTTAAAGGCTGTTCTTTCTGGGCCAGAAGTTAGCTAAGCATGAGTTAACGGTTACAGCTTTTGTTAGCTCTGGGCAGGGAGAGAGAGGAACATGTATTGTGTATAATTGTGGAATTTTTCCACTCACACCCAAGTTCCCAAAATAATGACTTAATCAATTATGCTTAGGCCATAAGTTATGGCTTCCCCTGCTAGCTCAGAATTTATATAACCTGTCTATTCTAGTCTATGGGGGCCATAGGGCTGGTGACCTCTTCTCATCTTCTTGCCTCTGTCCCTCTGAGTTCACTGAGATTACCTTCCTCCGACTGACTCTATCCCAGTAATCTCCCTCCCTACCAGAACCCTCACCTCCTATTTCCTGCCTAAGCTAATAGGCCAACAGCTTTTTTACTGACAATGATGCTTCCACACAGAACACAGGGGATCCTCCCTACGGGTGTGTGGACTGCCCTCACAGTCCACATGTCAATGTGCTATGTGCTCTTTAACTATGTGTCCCTGATAAAAGCCCCATGCTCTTCTGGTTCATTTACAGCTAAGCAGTAACAAGAGGTTGCAGGATTGTTTGCCACCATGTTGGTATCTTGAAGAGGACCCAAGTCTAATTCCCAGTACCTTTGGCCTATATTGGGCAGCTACAACCTCCTGAAGCTCCAGCCCTGTGAACCTCTACAGGCACCAGAATGCATGGGCACATACACATACAGGCCCCCACACAAACACACATAAATGAAAATTAAATAAATCTTTTTTAAGAACAGCATTATGGGACACATACCTTATCAGAACTGTTCATAGATGACAGTCTTCTGGGAGAATGTAAATTACAAAACAGTAAAAACAAAACAAAACAAAACAAAACATAAATCTGGGTTCATAAAATTATGACTCTTCCATGTACGAGGGAGACGTCATAGCACGTGTACCTTTATCTGTTCTTTCTCTAATCCTCACAGCCTGAGGTTCAAGGATTTGATTCTAGAAGGCTAGTTAAACCTTTCTGAAGTTCCCTTTGATTTATAAAGCAAATGTTTTATGGAATGTGGAAGTAATATATTGTTTTTTATAAGCTTTACATAAATAACTAATAAATGCCACTATTTTGAGTAAACTGTAATAGAAGACGAGTGCTTACATTTGAATGTGTGTTCCTTCAAAGTGCTGATTGCTGGGGCTGGAAAGATGGCACAGCTACTGAGCAAACTGGGCTTTGGTTCCCATCACCCATGCCAGGCAGCTCATAACTGCCTGTCATCCCAGCTTCAGGGCATCTGACATCTTCTTCTGACCTTCATAGACACCGGCATTCATGCATACATTCTTATACACTGACATACATATATAAGCAATTAAAAGACATTTTTAAAAATGTTGATTTTCAGTTCCCTAAGTGATAGCATGATGAGGTGGGTGGGGCTTCTGGAGCAGAGGAATTTGTCAATCTGGAGTCCTTAGGAGTGGGTGGGGTGTCCTTCATAAAGAAGGCTATAAGTTTGGTTGTCACTTTCAGTATACACACTTACATATATGTATACATATGTACACATATGCATATGTACACATACATATATGCTGTGTGGGGACAAGCCCTTGCCAGATACAGAGACCTTGGACTTCTCGACCCCAGCTCTGTGAACAATATATTCTTTATAAGTTACCTAGTATGAGGCACAGTGCCCTAAATCGAGGATGATAAAAGGTTCATTTATGTCCACACCCCTCTCCTTTTCTGAAAGTCTCTTATAAATCTCTTCTTCCAGCTTTCTCTTCAGTCACTCTTGTCTATCCAAACACCTCAAGGGAATGCACACAACACACTGTGAGAGGACGGCCACCACTTACCTGTCTCTACATCCTTTGGTTACCTGTGTTCTAACACCTGAAGATAACGTCTGTGGAATTATCTTGACTCCAAAATGACTGTCTATATGTTTGGGACATGCAGACTTCAACCGCAAGGCTTAATGCAAGGCAAAAAGCAAGAGAGAACTGCAGGAAATAGGCTGAAATATTGAAGTTAAGATGCAAGAAGGGTGGAAGGACCATGGGGTTGAAGGTTTGACGATGTTCACACACCCTCCTTCTCTCTTGGCTGCATCCCTGTGCCCACCAATGCTGAGTGTCACAGAATTCAGATTTGAACAAGGATGGCACAAGAGACTAAATGAAAGATGCTTCTTCTTGTGGACAGCATCAGAGGAAGGGGATGAAGTTTACCAAGGCCTGCGGGGCTGTTATGGGTAGATAATCATGTCATCATTGTGGGAGGAATAATGAATACCAAACACCTATTTCTTATGTGTGCTTAGCACATCATACATTGACATGGTTCATGGGGGCTTTCTATCTACGCAAGCTTTGTTCATGCATGTATGTGTGCATTCTCTTTCTCTCTCAGATTATCTGTTTCAAATATCACCAATTTTTCTGTATAACAAATTGCATGCACTTCCTCCATCCAATATGTTTTTCATCTTCTACCTCATAGTGTTTTTGAACAGCAAACACACAGGATGGAATATTTCTTAATCCTTGGATATAAGATCCAAAAGAGCTGGGCAATTCTGGACCAGGGAAGTATCCGTAAATTATTTACTTACCGTAACCGCCCACAGCTGAAGGAAGACATACTTCAGATCTTGGTTCACCTGGCTCATGCAGGGACAGAAACCTTGCTGATGAAAGAAACTCTTGCATCCACACAGAACCAAGTGGTAGATGGGTAGCTGCTGAATCCCTCTGTGCATGTAAGAGTTGTTGGAAGATAATGGAAAGACCTCAGTGGAAGACCATGCCTTCTCTAAAGGCCCCCATGCTGGCTTACTCGGGCTTCCTGGTGTGAACAGCCCCTCCCTCTTCCCTTCTGCCTTCTTGCTTGGAACAACTTTTTATTTATTATAAGATCTCTCTCTCTCTCTCTCTCTCTCTCTCTCTCTCTCTCTCTGTGTGTGTGTGTGTGTGTGTGTGTGTGTGTGTGTGTGTGTGTGTGTGTTTGATCCCCTGGAGCCTGGAGCTGGAGTTACAGGTGGTTGTAAGTAAGCCAACAGGTATAGGTGCTAGCAACCAAACTTGAGTCCTCTACAGGACCCAACCACTGTGCTATCTCTCCAGCCCTGAGTGATCTTTTCTTCCATTGATTCCAGAAAGGTAACAACAACAATTTAAAAAACAGAATTAAATCCAGACATAGCTCCTTCCTTCCCTACACCTCCCCACAACAGGTTTCTGGGAAAGCGCAAACAAACACCACAGCCCTGCTTGGTTGATTTTATTTCCATTTTTTATTGAAAGCTTCATCAAAGAAAACAGAAATTGAAACCTAATATCCACTGATCTACAGAGAGCCCAGGTAACAGGGGAAATGGTATCTAACTTGACCATGATACACATGAAAGAACTTAGAGATAAAACCAGAAACACCATAGGATTACAGAACTCTCCATGGCAGTCAGAGACAGCAATACAAAGATGCCCTGAAATAAAATCTCAAAAGGGTATTTCAGGAGGTCCATGAAGTTGACAACAACATAAACCAAGGCTTTTAAAGAGGAAACCCTGTCACAGTTTTCCTTGAAATGGAAGTATTTCCACCCAGAGCTTAAAAAATTAAAGATTCCAATGTTTTTGTCTTTTTCTTTCTTTCTTTTTTTTTTTTTAAGGTAATGGGGACAATTGTTTTAAGACTGGAGAACAATATAATTTCAGATACCTAATGTCTCTTTGAAACAATTTTACTCTTCCTAAGAGGGATGGAACAGCTCACTTCTTTTTACCTGTGAGGACATAACATAACTCATTTGGGGAGGAGGAGAGAGCATCTTTATCTACAATGTTGGACCAGAGATTTCAAAGTCCAAAGTGTAACACTAATGTTACACTTTTTACTTAGGTACATAATGGCCATAAAATTATGCCTCAGGATACAAGTAACTTTCAGTCTTAATACAGTAACACAGATTCAAATAGAAATAACAACAAAAATAAAATTTTTTTGTAGTCAAAAGATTTAAGAAGGAGATTAAAACTGTGTATTTAGTCAAAATGACCTTATTTTCTCCTGATAGAGAATGTGTTGATCTTTTTTTTTTCCTGGTTTGAGTATCAGCTAAGAGAATGGAGCCAAAGCAGCCTTCTTCTAAGGGGAGCCAGGTTTGTTCTTACAATATTTCCATTTGTGTTTTGCAAGAATGCAGCCAACTCTCAATTATGTGTGATGGGTAGGAATAGGACATGTATGGACTGTTTAAATTCATAGTGTATGCTGTGTGAACATTAATTTCAATAATGATTAAAGCTCTCTTGATTCATCAGTACTTGGAAAGCAAAACAGAGTGTAGTGCATTGCTATTTTCAGGGGTCCCTTCTGCCCTCCCTTGCAGTGAGATGCTAAGGTTAACAGGATCAGTCATAGAGAAGAAAAGATGAAACACCCCCACAAACTAGTTAGCTAGCCCTTTGAATATTGACAGTGATTGCGTTTCCTTCAAATGGAGCAGGGTTAAGAAAATATCCCAGGTGACTCTGGGCTTTCATTTTTCCCCTGAATCTCCAAGCTCCATCTGGCCTCTCCCTCTGTTCAGTTCTGAAGTGAAGCCACCATGTTTTCCTGCCCAGAACCTCATGGCTGTTACTGTCTAGAAGACACCCAGCCCTTCCTGCGACAGTGACTATGACTGCCTGTTAAAAGGTGGGGTATCTACCCAAAGAAAATAGAAATCAGAAATCTGTGCTGAACCCAGTTTCTTAAATCATGGAGCCACTTGGAGCTTCAGCCTTTGTTCTTTCCTAAACTCCAAGTCGTCACAAAGGTTGGCCAGGACAGAAAAAAAGAAATCCTAATCTCAAGTTAGGCTCAACCACTTTACAACACCGCAACTGTAAAATGAGTCGATGCACGGGTGAAAGAAACCCCACAAGAAGGAAACGGAATCAAGGAGCCTGCCAATCCAGCTATTCCTGGGGTTCAAGAGAACCTATCAAGGCCAGTGCGTTCAAAATAAATGCTCAGCATACTAGTCCCGATGGCAAAAAAAAAAAAAAGAAAGAGAGAGAGAGAGAGAGAGAGAGAGAGAGACAGAAAGAAAGAAAGAAAGAACGAAAGAAAGAAAGAAATTGTATTCTTTGCTCCACACTGTGGTCAAGAAAAAAAACAGATCAAGGTTCTGTGAGATGGTTCTATAATATTCTGATTTGTGATTGCTTGCCTTGCTGAAAGCCATTACAGGGGACTTTCAATCCTGCTGTCTCACCAAGTTGAAATCACGGGGGGTTTCCATTGAGGCCCACAGAAGACTTACTCTTCAGTCTTCAGCTCTCCTGATGTTGTGCGCACACTCATGAAGATGAGATTGTCAGGAGGAGTTTTAGCCTATTAACATCATAGTCTACACAGATGTCCCACCCAAACACCTCCATCATGAAGAGTGTGAGGACCCTGTTGAGACCAAATCCCACTCCTCAGTGAAGAGGATTTTTAAGTCAATAGAAAAGATGTGTGGGGTTTTTTCATAGATATTTCAACCATTAAACAAAGATTTAAAATATAAAAAACTAAGCAATTATTTTTAATCTTCAGCACCTGCTGATATTACCACTAGCTCATGAAGGTCCTATCCTGGGGTCCTTAGGTGAAAGCAGCTACCAATCACCACACATTCTGCTGCTCCTGGCATCTTGGCCATTATTCTAAGACAATACTGTTCTGATACAATAGGCAGCAGTTGGATGACTCCGAATTTTTCTTGTTTGATTGTGTCCATCGTTGGTTTCCTAAATTTAGTATGTGGTAATGAAAGGGAATAAAATCAAAATATTTTGGCGATCTCAAGAATTAGAATTTTACTTTAGTTTTAAAAATGATGGTAGTTCTAAATCATGAGGACTACCATGTGTAGTGGTGACTAGATTGAGATTCAGGCATCTGCACTATACACATTGCATATAAGGATTTTTGGGGGGTGGGTGTTGTTGTTTTTTATATTGGGATTATTGAAAAACAATTCTTAGGAAAAATGACAAAAGAAGATGGAGCCAATTTGAATACACACATTTTTTTTCTTCTCAAAAGATTTTATAGAATGATACTATCTAGACAGCCCAAACATAAAACACACAGGGACATAGAAAATGACATAATGATTTCCTTTGGCCTGAGGTGGCTTAAAAGAAAAGAGATCATGAAAATTTCAGAGTTGAAAGAAATGTTTCAGAATGACTACGTACGTAAGACAGGAGTTTTGAGCATGGAGTTCCCCAGGCACCTTCAGCCGCCACATGGTAGCTACCTTGAAGCCTCATTATCCGTAATGCAAATGAGACTCTCTTTGTATCACGTGAATACAGGCATTTTGTACTCTTACAGAAAGGGCAAGGAAGTATGTTGGTTTCATATTCAAATGAATGATGCCCAGGATAATCCTTACTTACACAGAGAATTGAGAGAAGCTGAAGGAGGAAGAGAAGGTTGAGTCTCAGAGAGTTTGCTGAGAGCCCCTGGAACTTGAGGGCTTGCTTTTCATAGACACATTCAAGTCCACCCTTCCAACACACATGGGGGCTGACTGGTGCGACAAAGGATGTAGACATCTCGGGTTCCCTCCAAAGCGCGGAAAGACATTAGGATAAAGGTGAAGCACACATGTCTCTGCAGTGTGTTGCTGTCTCCTTGGATACTGTTCTGTAATTAGTGTGACGGCCAACATACAAGGTGACTTTCTGGGTTTGAGCTCTCAGTTCACAGGATTGCAAAGAAGAGAACAAGGGTCTAGTGAGACGGCAGAAGATGGACCTGTGGACTGGTTAAGACTCATTAGTTGTGAGGACCTAATGGGACTGTGATTTGCCTTACAAGTTGCTTTGTTTCTGAAAGCCAGCACTTGGGTTTGTGTCCTTCCTATGCACTCACCCTGCAGAAAAGAGCTTTGCCTACTTGATTCAAAGTTTCATTCAAAAGCAATTCTTGGGAATGGTCCCATGAACGGAGTTCCATGCTACTGCTTCTAACTTCCAGCAGTACAAGATCCATTGATCCCAGATCTGATGAGTCAGAACGGTTAGGAATCTCTCACTAAGCCAATTTAGATCATTTTAAGCCAAGTTCTGTATTATTCTAAGTGCAAATATCTCCTTTGGTTTCGGTGCTGGATCAACCCCTAGTTCTTGTGGTTCTTGTTGATAAAAAGCAAACAATTTATTGATTGTCAACTAAGGTGTTAAGAGTGTGCACTCAAAGGAGTCTTAGATCTTAACGGCCCCACTTATCTTGGAGAATTAAACCAAAATTTAAAGAGAGCTGTGTTGTCTCTCATGTCAGTATCAAGATATGAGAACATAGCAGGCAGAGGAGGTAAAAGAAAAATATCCCTTCCCTAAACACAGAATCAAAGCACCTGTGTGAGGTGGGCCAAAAACTAAACCAAGGTGAGAAGACAAAAATCTGAGAGTGTTTGAAAGAAACATTGTTACCAATTCGTGAGAACTTCTCTAGGGACCATAGCCCACAGTGCTGAACATCACAGCCTTTCCAACAAATGGCCTTTCAGACATCAGAAGCATCCTTCGGGAAGCATCCTTAGCCTGAAGTTCAGATGAGGACATTTCATCCACTTGATCAAAGGACGGGGTGTATTGGTGGCCATCTATCCACTGCCGAGAGCGCTGGTCAGGAGCTAGCAGAGCTCACATGAGTTCAAGCCTCCTGCATCCATTCATCCACTGGGTCTCAGATTCTTCATGCTTAAACTGCTGAGCAGGGTAGGAATAAACTTCAACCATCGACAAGTACACAGTTTTAGAAAAACAATTTTTTCTTTTTTCTTTTTTTCTGGTATGTAACACACTAGTGGAAGGTAGTTTAAATGAAGTTAGAACTGGTCCGGCCATGTAGGTCAAACAAAACTTCAAAGAAAGAAAATCAGTGTCTACCATCACACCTGTAACAGGGTCTCACTTCATCTTTGGTATAAAATAGGCCATCCGTAGGCTGCAATTGACCACAACTAAGAAAGACTACAGAAATTGTCAACAATTTCTCTATCTATTGCTTTTTTTGTTTTTGTTTTTGTTTTGTTTTGTTTGTTTTTTTGTGTGTGTGTTTTTGTTTTATTTTTATTTTTTGCACTTTTTGAACAGAAGCGTCTATCTACTTAAGTTTTCTTTTGAGTGCTCTTATGCTAGGTTTTGCAATGTGACAAGCAAAGCTGACTAAAACCTGACAAAGCTCATAGAAAAAACTGCAGATAAAAAGCACTGACGCTTTCGCTAGCAACCACGCTCTTGTAAATTAAAAACAAAAAATCTGCATTCTGCCCCCCAAACTTGCATTATTTCTAATGCAGTTGTTTTTTAAACCAACGTGAATGACTTTACCATAAAATGTCTTTTAGCCTTTTAGAGTGATTGTGTCAAAGTTCATGAGAAGTCCCAGCGTTTCCAAACTCGTGCGGTCGCCTTGGTTTCTTTTATCAACAAATTTTCTTCAAATGAAGAAAAAACATTTTCCTTCAAACTGTACAGTTTCTTTTTTCTTTTTCTTTTCCATCCTAAAAACTCAGTCTCCATCTTCTATGTCAGTGAAGGCTGGCACAATACCTCAATTCTTTCTTGATTTTTTTTTTTTAACAAGACGCTGAAAGCATGCCTCTGGAGCCTTTGACGTCCTTAAAATTAAGGCAATTAAGATTCAAGATAAACCTTACCTAAATATTTCTAAGAAAACATAAAATATTTATATATATATATAAAAAACCCAGGAGGTCCAAACAAAAAAAGAAAAGAAGAGGAAAAAATAGCTTAATTACTGAGGAAAATAATTTTCTTAAACTTCTGGTTGACCAACTCTTGACATTGGTACTTCTACTTTTTAAAAAAAAAATCTACTTATACCTTCAGGCAAATTCTGGTTTTCCAAAGAAAGCATCAACTTATGATGTTTACCACCCCCCACCCCTTTCTGGGATTTGTTTTTTTCCCCTTAATTAAAAAAAATGACAAAAATAAGTATTAGACCACACGGAGGAACCATTCGCACAGCACATAAAATTTTTGTTTTCTTTGAGTAAAATATAAAATAATAAAAAAAATAAAAATAAAAGAAGAAGAAAGCTTTCCCTTGGCGCCTGCGCAAACCAGAGGCTAACTAACTTCCTGCTCAGTGACATTTCTTCATTGAAGGTGACGTTTCTTCATTGAAGGTGAAGGTTCAGACAGACATCCTCACTTCTGTCTACGGTCTGCAAAGACAAATGGGTAAGAGTGGTTATTACATCTGAGTTTTTCTTCCCTTGTTTCCTGGGACATCTCGTTAGAGGAGCCCAAGCTTTTCATCATGCTAAAAGAAGCAGTGTGTCAGGCATATTAACTAGCCTATGAGGGGGTTAAGTTCTGCTAACTTCATATAACTTCCACACTTGAGCAAGAGTTTGTTCATCGCAAAACCAAGGTTGATGGATTTAGCTATTTTTAAAGATCCACTTGTTTTGTCGTTGTGTGTATAAGTGCTTGATTGTATGTATGAAAATGTAATATGCATGCTGCACTGTCAGAGGCCAGGAGAGGACATCAGACTGCTTTGAAGTGGAGTTAAAAGACGGTTGCAAACCACTGGACTGAGCTTGGGGTTCAAATGGAGGAGCTGGAGAAAGGACTGAAGGAGCTGAGGGTGTTTGCAGCCCCATGGAGGGAGCAACGGTGTCAACTGGCCAGACCCCTGGAGCTCCCGGGGACTGGACCACCAACCAAACAGTACACATGGAGGGAACCATGGCTCCGACTGCACTTGTGGCAGAGGATGGCCTTGTTGGCATCAGTGGGAGGAGAGGTCCTTGGGCTTGAGGGTGTTCGATGCCCCAGTGTAGGGGAATGTCAGGGATGGAAGATGAAGTGGGTGGGTGGAGGAGCACCCTCATAGAGGCAGGAGGAGGGGTGATGGGATGGGGGTTTCTGAAGGGGAGACCTGGAAAGGGAAAACATTTGAAATGTAAATAAAGAAAATATAGTATAAAAATAAGAAGCAAAATTTAAAAATTAAAAAGACAGTTGTGAGCAGTCATGTAGATGCTGGGAACCTTAGCAAAAGCATCAGGGGGTCCTTAAAAATATCTAAGTCAAAACTTAGATTGTTATGACAACTGCATCAGTGCCTTCTAACTCAAGATCATGTGATCTGTCATGAGGTTCTACCTCTATGTGTCCTGTCATCCTCTCCCTGGCTTTACTGGAGACCAAGCTGTCCACCATGAAGCCTTAGTAGACACACTTAAAGCAAGCCACCGCAGAAGGGAAAGGCCACTGGGCACCCTGCAGTATATCTTGTATTATTTATTACTTGACAGTCAGAGGATTCTTAGTGCATCTACCTTGCTGTGAGGAGGGCAGACAGACTGCACAGCTCAGCGATCCTTTCAGCTGAAAACCCTGATCCTAGTCCCATTTCATCAGGATCTATGAGGGGCTTTCTAACCTAATTGTAGTGGATGAAGGCAAATCTCTTTCTTTGGAGACTGGTGATCACATAAGTTCAAATGAGCAGGCCAGAGTCCTTAAGACTTGAATGGTAAGACAGAGGTCACAAACATGGAACTGGAGTCAAAGACCTCCTGGTTCTGCAACTGGGAATTTAACTGGACTTGCAGATATGCTTTATGGGATCTGGTTATATCTAAATTTTTATTTCATTATTTTTTATACACACATGCATAAATATATAAATATAGCATGCTGAGTCCACTTTTTGTTGTTTCTATATGATTTCAGGGCTGAGCACTTTGTACTAGATGACCAATAATAATTAAAGAATAAAGAGGCTATCAATTTGAAATGGGGAAGGATGGAAGGGATAGAGGGAGGAAAGGAGAGGGAAAGGGATTTTAATTAAAAATGTAAAAATCAATTAAACACCTAACTTTTAATTTTGTGTGTATATATTGTGTGTCTGCACATTTGTGGGTGCGAATTTGGTTGTGCACATGTGGAGGCCAAATGTCAAAGTTGAATGTCTTCCTCTGTTGGTCTCTGCTCTATTGCCTTGTGACGCTGACCCTGAAGGTCACTTTCTGCTTGGCTGACATGTAAGGTCTTGATATCTGTCTGACTCGGTTCCCAGTGCTGAGTGACAATCACATTTGACCACACTTTGGTACTTCTGTGGGTGCCGGGGATTAGAACTCAGGCGCTCCCACTTTGATAGCACATTACCTTACCCCTGGAGCCACCTCACAACACCTGGGTTCCAGCTATTTTAATTTTTTTTTTATATAACAGCATGAGGGATAAGTGGTAACTCAGTGGGGAATGGAATTCTCATAGAATTTCCAGAATAAGCCACAGCTATGACCTCCTTCTGTTGTAAGCGCTGATAGTCCCTCTGCATCAATAATGTGGGGAAATCCCTTGTAAGTCTATCATTCGAAGTTCTCTGTATATATGTGTGTGTCCCTGTGTGTGAATGCAAATGTCTGTGTGGGTGCCCAGGGTCCCCTAGAGCTGCAGTTATAGGCAGCTATGAGCCACCATGTGGACCCTAGAAACAGGACACTGGGCTCTAGAAGAGCAGTAAGTGCTCTGAACTGCAAAGCCATCTTTCCAGCCCCAAGTTCTTTGTTTTAGCCTGAAAAGTAAAATGTGGACAAGGGAAGTAGTTTGTGGTCGACAAATGTGTCCCTGTGTGACCCCTGCCTGTGGGTGCTTGACTGTAGACATCTTCTGTTTGTTTGTTTTTGTTTTTCGAGACAGGTTTTTCTGTGTAGCCCTGGCTGTCCTGGAACTCATTCTGTAGACCAGGCTGGCCTTGAACTCAGAAATTCGCCTGCCTCTGCCTCCCAGTTGCTGGGATTAAAGGCGTGCACCACCTTAGTGTGGACTGTAGACATTTTAATGTTAAATGTATATAATATATCAAGCTGCCTTTCATGGGTACTAGGTGGCCCCATCTGCACCTCACACCCCATGGGAGGGTTAGTCAGTGTCTGATGAGAAATGTCAGCCATTAGGAAGTTCTTAAAGATCTCTACATCACATTTAGCATAATGACCCCAAGAAAAGGGTCTTTGAGCAAAGTAGTGGCTTATTCATCAGCTAACTATGTTGGCAAGGAGAGCCTTCCAGTTTGTGAAAGCTAGGGTACTAAAGAAAGCTCTCCTAATAAGGACCAGCTAAATCATTTTGGAGATATTTTCCATTACATTGGAACAGAAATAACATAAATTCTATATTATTTAACTTGTGAATATAGATCTATGTACTCATGTGTGTGTGTGTGTGTGTGTGTGTGTGTGTATGTGTATATATATATATATATATATATATCCAGACTCTGCATGTGAAAATAAAGATAGAGAAAATAAGGATACTATCTGGCTTTATCTGGCTTATTTCGCTTACCATGATCTCCAATCCAATCTATTTTTTTCTAGGAACATCATTTCAGTCTCCTTTATGTCTGGATAAAATTCTATCATGTGGGTGTAGACCACATGTCTTTATTCATGCATCTGTTGACTACAGGCATGGGTGATATGCTCAGCGTCTTCCATATTTTAGTAGTGACAGAACAGCTCAAAGCTTTGCAAGCAGATTCATCTGAATAGTCTCTGTTTAGTCAGGAAGCACCAACTTGGTCAGTTTTCTCACAAAGGCTTCTCCATATATACTTTCCCACTGTTAATTCCTCCGACTTCAGAGCAGAGCTCTTAGAATGTAATCTACATATTTGCTCCACACACAGCCAAATATAATTTGCTTTATGGGTGATTAAAATTTTTTTCATGAGTAATTCTGAGTACCTAGTTATTCTCCTCTACTATTTAATTCCTGGGCAGGGAGGGCTTAATAGCTCTATTATATATTTAACAATATTCTCATTTACATGACCATTTGCCCAGGTATTCAAAGTCAACTTGCAATGAGAATGTCGAATGTCATTGTAATTGTTTAAGAGATTAAGAAGAGAATGTCTGGTTTAAGGTGGGAATACTACAAATTTCCCAAAAGCATTGAACAGATTTTTTTTTTAATGACTGAAATGGCTTTTCTCGTGGAAGTGAGCACCTTCAGCAACTGTTCGGTCATGTGACTTGCATTAACCAATAGGATATAGAAGCCAATGAATTGAAGCCAAAGGGAATGCCTGCTTTTGCTGGGTTTTCTTCCTGCTGTTCTTGGAATTCTAACTTGTCTGGAAACTGATTTGTTGGAAGATGAGAAGCATATAGTCAGCCTTTCCCTGTCCCAAAACAGAGGGCCATGATCACCAATTACTCATACACACGGCCAAGTACAGCTAAGACTGGAAAATTTCACCAGAAGCCAACTGAGAGCAACCCACGTGACCATGAGTGAGCAATGCCTACCACTAAGTTTACGGTGGTTTCTATGAAACCAAAACAAACGGAAACACTCTGAGAAAAGGACTTCCTGATCTCTGCTTCTGAGGGGAGGAGCTCGGTACAGCGCGGACTTACTTGGACTGTTGGAAGGAGTATGCCGGTGCGTGTTCACTGGGTGTGTCCACTGCTAACTGTTGCTGCTGACCACTGCTGTCCTGGGATGAGGGGGCCACCGTCTGGGGAGAGGTATCAGCAACAACACCCTAAAGAGGCAAATCGGTACACACAGCCCTTATTTGTTTCAGCAAAGGGCCCTCTCTAGATGCAGCACAAATGCCCTGCTTCTGGTGGGTTTGAAAAGAGATAATGCTCAGCCACAGCAGGGCACAAAGCAAAACATCAGGGTACTCTTGCGTGATGGGTGACCTTGTATTGATGATGAGACAACAGTAAGCTCTGCCTCAGAAGTCCTCGGAAGGGTCATGTGGTCAGAAACCATGTCAAGTATGGGCAAGAGGACTCTGTCCTCAATTAAAGCCGTCTACAATCACAATCCGGGCGCTCCTACAATAATCTAAGCATGTTTTTGAAGATTTATTATATATTCTTATTTATGTACAGATGTGCATATGTCTATGAGCTCATTTATGTGGGAGTGACCATGGAGTCAGAAGAAGGTGTTGCACCCCTTAGAATTGGAGTTGCAGATGTTCCTGAGCATCCCAACTTGGGGGCTGAGAACCAACTTTCTGGATTATGAAAGTAGAAGAAATGTTCCCTCTAGCTTCTTGCATAAGATTTTTTTGTTGCTGTTGGTATTGTTTGTGTTTTGTTTTAGATAGTGTTTCCTTGTGTAACCCTTGGAACTCATGTCTCCACTTCTAGAATCCTGGGATCAAAGGCTATGCCATTTGGTCTAAATGGCATAGGTTCTTATGTAGCCTGCCTGCCTGCCTTCCTCTCTCTCTCTCTCTCTCTCTCTCTCTTGTATTATTGTGCTTTGTTTTCTAAGGCATGAACAGGCATTTAGTCAGAGGATTCAGAAAAATAAAAGAAGAGGAAGAGGGGATGAGAAGAAGGGGGAGGAAGAGGAGGAGGAGAATGGGGAGGAGGAGGGGAGGGGCAGGGGAGGGGGAGGGGGAGGAGGAAAAAACAGCAGCCACAGCATCTTCAAGCTGGTTTAATCTTGGATACTTGCCATGGGTTATGCAGGTGAAGTGGGTGATGTGGGTAATGTGGGTGATATAGGTGACTTGGATGATATAGATTATGTTCAATTGTTCCTATCACTTCCTGGTTTTGTACTTTTTGTTTGAGGAAGGGTTTCTCTTTTCAGAACCTCCAAATATGATTAGTTTGTGAATGGTCCATTGATTGATGGATGGACACCAACAAATGTTTATCTGGTATTTTTACATGAACATGACAGTTATTTTTCTTCACAAGCAAGGCTTCAAGGCCGCCTAGTAAGAACAGCTATAGTCTTCTCTCCCCAACTCCAGATCTAGTTCTACAAAGCCACTTTCTTACATGTGCCTCCATGTCAATGAAAGGCTTTGGCTATCTCAGTCCCATAAGCCTTTGGTGGAGACACATAGAAAGGCTAATACGTGAGAGGTTATGCTCATGGCACTTGTAATGTGTTGGCTATTAAGTCACTAAATATAGCAAGTACTGTGTAATCTAAACTCTTGTTCTTGAACTCTAATTAAAATTTCCTTAATAGGCCATGACTACACATCTAGAAAGTTCAAAATAATAAGGATGTGATAGCCCTAGAGTCCTAGACTGTGCAACAATGCCTTATTAATCTTTGGGGTTTTCTTTACCTGTCTTCAAGTATACATCTGTTACACTCCAAAAATAAATCTGTAAACATTTTCAGAGATCCAATTTATTCAGCAAAGACCTCCGTCGACCTCTCTACTGGTGAATTTTCACATGGAGAAGTACAGCACTCTAGTTACTGGTTGTGTTACAGAGCAGGAAAGATGGAGTTGAGGAAGTATAATGATTAGTTTTTCAGTTTCCAGCAGGTTGGAAATAATGCCCACCAATGACCACAAAGCACTTGGGTGTTAGGAGACAAGGGACCGTGACTATGACTAGAGGTAGATACAGTCTAGGTACCTGGCATCATCTATGTGGCTCTCTGCTTTCCTCTGTACCTTTCCTGCTCCATCCAGTAAAATGAGAGCTGCCGGGGTCTGATTTGTCCCAATGAAAGAGAGGAAGTACTTTACTCCCATCAAGGACAAGACGACAGCATAATTCATGATACCCACCATGATTCAGTGACATCTTTCCTCTCTCTAGGAAAGCTAGAATATGTTGAATCCATTCATTAGAACAGTGGGCTTTTGCTAATTTGCTTTCTAGTGTGCTAAGGATGGAGCTTGTAGCCTCATACATAGTAAGTACACTTGTAACCGGAGCAACACTTCTCAGTTCTTAATACCTACTGGCATCTTCTAGGATTGTTTAAATATCCCTACGCTTAGTACATATTCCAGACAAATCAGTAAGAATCTCTTATAACCAAATTCAGGAATCCATAATCACCCCCTTTAATAATCTTAATTAGCATAAGGGTTTGAGCATCAAGGTGCTGTTTCATTCCATGAGACTACATTCTTAAGGAACCATCTTAAAATTAACAGATAGATTCAGGAAACAGAATGGTGGTGTCTGATACATTTCCTTTCCAACAAACTCCTATATGATGTTGGGATGGTTAATTTTGGTTTTTAGCTTGACCGATCAGACTTGGGAGATCAGCCCAGGATACACTTGTGTGTGGGGTATCTTCATTGCATTAATAAGGTGGGAAGACCAACTGTAGGTGGTGCTGCTCCCTGGATGGGCCTCTGGGCTGTACAAATGGAGAAAGGGAAAATGACTGGCAGCAAGCACTCATTGTTCTCTGCTTCCTGGGTGTGCATGTGGTGTGAGCAGCTATGTGAGCAGTCTCCATGACTTCCCCAGCATACGATGGGTGGTACTCTTCAACTGTGAGCCAGCATGGACCCATTCTGTCTTGAGTTGCTTTTGTTAAATATCACAGCAATAGGAAAAAGAACTAAGTTAGATCTGTTCAATCTCTCTGCCCATGAGTGTGGTCTGCATTTAATGTGTCTAGGCATGCAAATTACTCTTCCTTTATACCTCTCTATAAGATTTGCTAATCACATGTACAAAGAAAAAAATGCAGGTTTGATTGAGCCAATGTATAGACTTCTGTATACTCAGCTTACAGGGATAAGTTTTAGAAGAGCACAAAGATTTTATCTGAGGATTCCTTGGAGTGTGGGGACTTGCGTGACTGAGACTTCTCTTCTCTCCTAGCCTCTTTGTGTTTATGAGATAGACTTACTTCAATAGAAACAGCTGTCGGAGGCACAGGCGTGTACTGGGGAATGTAGGTCCCTTGCATAGGAGCAGCAGTCATATACTAGAGAAAATCAAAGAAAAATGCACATGAACTTGGGGGTTGTAAACGTCAAGCAGATCAGACACTGAATGAGAGGACAAACGGACAGCATACAACTGGTTAAACTCAAAGCTTAACAATCCTGGTCATATTGACAGTGACGCCTGCTTACTGTAAGAGCATATGTCAGCAGTAGGTTTCTCTTTTCCATACCAGCACAGGTTACATCAGCCCACCCCCCTACATGTCCATCTATGCACTCCATGTGAGAGCTGGAATCTCTCCTATTTCAGATCTAACCACCAATTCCACAAGTGCAAAGATGATATATGTTTTTGTTTTTGTTTTTTCCTCCATTTGTTTTAGAACCTATCTCACACAGTAGGCTCCTGACGGGCTTTTGTTGACCAAATAAATCATCATCATTTGTAAGCAATGATTCTTAACTAAAAATGCGGAGGAACAATATAAGAAATACTTGCATAGCAATGCATGAATGGACAAATGTTTGCTCTCCACCTTTGTTAACATGAAGTAAATGACTGGTGATGTCTCCCAGTGAAAGAGTAATTGTCTAAACTGTACAGGGCTATGGGTTCCATCCCAAGAACAGCCAAGGAGAGCAGAATTGCCATGGGCGATGCTGAAGTCACTTTTGTGTCCCCCCCCCCCACGTCTATGCCACCCTCACGGCACCATCAGCATTTTCTTTCTAATACCTTATAAAGAACACAGTCCAGGGGCTGGAGAGACGTCTCAACTTTTAAGGTTCTATCCAAGTGAAGTTTCTAGCACCCATGACACACTGCTCACAATCACCTCTAACTCCAGCTCCAAGAGATCTGACACCCTCTCTGGCCTCCTCAGGCATTGCACACATGTGCACATACTCTCACCTTACACACACACACACACACACACACACACACAATTAAAAACAATAAAAAAATAAAGTCTTAAAAGGAAACTGGTCTAATTTGGGGGAGGTAAATTATGATATTTACTAACATATGTGTTGGGAATAACAATTTTTTGCAGTGAAATGGAACCATTCCAGAAAAATTATATGGACACACATATATTAAATGTGGTATGCACATATATATGTATATATTTATATGCTATATATACACACACACGTATTGTATATGTGTGTGTATATATATATGTGTGTGTATATATGTGTGTATGTATGTGTGTGTGTGTATATATATAAAAAAAAACACTTTTTCCCATCTGTAATGTGTATTCTTCCTGAAAATTCACAGCCCTCCTCTTTGTGAACTAAGTTACAGAATCATTTGTTTACTGACTTGAGCCGCATCACAAAACTGCAGTGCTGGACTCAGGCCATGAAGCGAGTTTTCTTCTCTCACACAAAGGTTCAGATGTTTTCATGGAACATCTGAAGCTTCTGATCCTGTACGTTCTTGAAATGGCTGAGGTCAAATAGTAAGAGCATAAATAAGTAGTAAGCCCCATGCTGCTTGTTATGTGTGTTGCTGCAGGAGGTATGCTCTGAAGGATGTCCAGCCCAGTCATGGTTGTTTAAATTCTCACATATGAGACTGGAGCAATCAATTCATCCTAATTGTAAACTAAACACAGTTGTATGTGCTTACTAAGAATAGAACAGTCTTAATAAAACAACCATAAACTAAACAGAGCACACCATCATCCTCAGTGCACATACAGAATCAAATAACTGGGTTCAACTCCTAACCAGGCAAAACCCACTTTGTAATTTGGACACAGTCATTATGAAAGGCTTAGTGCTGTCTGTACTTGAACTTTGTGTCATCGGATACCTTTGGGCTCTTAAGGCATCACTCCCCTCACAGGCACTCAGAATACCATCTCTTCAAAGGCATGAACCAAGTTTTATTTGTTTCTGAATCTTCTACAAAATGAAGTTATGCCTAGGCACTAACAAGGGAATGTTGAATGGCCGAATGGAAACATCTAGCCTGAGACACTTTGGAGGCCAGTAAAGTAGTTTCTGAGAAAGCGTAATGACCTGAATTTGGGGCCCCAACACCCTTATAAAGACACAGTACAGTGCTACACAGCCGGGGAATGCCCGGGAGAGGGAGAAGGAGGAGCAGGGAGCTTGGTGGCCATCTAGTCTAGACAAAGAGTGAGTTCCAGATCCAGTGAGAGAAACTATTTCAATAAATGGAGTCGCCAAATCTAGAGAGGTGATTCAGCAATGAAGAACACTTGTTGCTCTTGCAGCAGACCCAGGTTCTGTTCCCAGCATCCCTAACTGCAGTTCCAGGTGTTAGACCCTCTTCAGACCTCCACAGGTACCAGACACACACACACACACACACACACACACACACACACACACACACACACTGCACATACACATGCAGGTCAAACACATATACACATAACATAAAATGAACTTAAGAGATTAAAAAGCAAGTGGAGGTCTGAAAACATTACTAGCAAAATGTCTCATGAGAAAGGTAGGTAAAGGCACTTGCTGCCAAGCATGGTGAGAGTTAGATCCTGAGGGTCCCCAAGGGTGGAAGAAGAGAACAGAGTCCTGCAGGTTTGCAGGCTGTATTCCAATCTTTACACTGGCATGTGTGTAACACACACACACACACACACACACACACACACACACACACACACAGAGTATCGATGTCAAATCCCTTATATCTCATTACAAATCAATACGCTTCGTGGTCCTCAGTCATTCTGAGCTCCTTGAAATGCAATTCCACACCCACCCCAAGATATATCTACCCAATCTTTAGCCAAATCCTCCAGACACTGCTTCTCATTATTTTGTACCCTAGAGCGGAGAGAAAATATTCAGATATTAAACTTCTTTCAATTTTTCAAATAAGTGTAGAATATTAGAGCGACATTTTGGCAAATGTAATTTCACATTCGGCGTCCCTTGGCCAGATATGTGCTTTGTCAACAAAACTCCTGCAGATGGTGCTCGATAGATGACTCCGATGACTCCGCTGGTAAAGCACTCACTGCTCCAGCAGAGGACCTGGGTTTTCTTCCATTCCCTATGCACACATTGGGTGGCTCACAACTACCTGTAACTCCTAAGATAGGAGATACAATTCCCTCTCTCATCTAGGCAGTCACTCCATTTGTACACACACAGACACACACAGACACACACAGACACACACATATACACACATGCACACATACTTCCTCTCCATCTCCAAAGACATTACTTGTTCAGAGAGAAAAATACTCTAGGTTTCAATGCATTTCAGCAACGCTGTATAACCCATCCACTACTTCAATAAATAAAAATGAATAAAACAATTCATGTTAAGAAGCTGAAGGTTCAGGCTTTTCAAAAGCCCCCTTAAAGCTGATTAAAACAGCCTTTGCAACATGTTTACTCCTGTAGGACCTACTATTCTAACTACTATTCTACTACTATTCTAACACTTTTCCTCTGTTGAGTCTCAAACATTTATACCATATATTATCTGGACTGGTTTAGCTGCTGAATGGTATTGTTGGCCTTCACATTTGTGGACTTTGGTGGTACCTTACAAAACTACTTATCTACTAGCAAGGGGATTGACTCCTTTCTGTAGAATCTGGGAGAGGCAGCGGTAAGGACAGAACGGCTGTGACATTTTACACTTGAGTTCCTAGCTATGAACTTTGCACCTGGAACTAATAATTTATCATGCATGACATTTGCACAGGGTGCTGTCACCGGTCCCTGGGGGCAGGACAGTACCTTGATGTGCTCACTTTCTGCTATTTGTGTCAATAAGGTGTGCCTGAGACTCAGATTCAGAAATCCAATGAATTATTTAGAGCTCCCTGCCAAGCTAAAGCAGTCCCAGGCAGTCTGGTTAATGAGAACATTTTATGTGATTCCTGGCTAAGCTTCCTCAAATGACTGGATTATTCATGGCCCCATCTGTGTTTTGCCTCTGTAAAGCTGAATCAATAAGTCTTCATTCCTTTGCTAACATTCGGTGGGGGTGAGAGCATGGAGGGCTTCACACTTAAATTCTCCTCAGAAGTCTGAATCTGGAGGGTGGCCTACTCATTTTACAGCAGCTAGGAGCACAGGCCGCTCTTCCAGCCTGGGGTTTGGTTCCCAGCACTCACGTGTTGGCTCAGAACCATCTATAAGTATACATTCAGGGGATTATTCCCCTCTTGTGGCCTCTGTGGGTGCTGCACTCATGTTCAGAAACCAATATATTCATTCTCTCTCTCTCTCTCTTCCACACACCACAATAATGATAACATGTCATCAATTGAATGTTTATGATTTTTTCAGACAGTTTGTGCATGTCTCTCTGTGTTGGAGCATGTGCACATGCAGGTGTGTGTGTGCACATATCTGCATATGTGTACATACCAAAAGATAGCCTCAGTTATCATTCTTGCAACACTCCCTGCCATTTTGAGAGACAGTGCCTATCCCTGGTTTGGAAATGCCAAGCAGAGTAGGCTGACTGGCCCAGAGATTCAGCAGAAAACCTCAGAGTCCCTCTTTTGTAATTAAAAGAATGCATCACCACACCTGGCTTTTATTATGTGACTTCTAAGATTTGAACTCAAGTCCTGGTCTCTGCAGTACAGCACTTTACCAACTGTACCCACACCCCAGCCTCTCTTGTGCACCTTCTATCTTTGTATGCACAGCCTCCAATTCCCTTGTAGGGAAGACTCCCCTATACACTTGGTGATTTAACATTATGTCACAATACAGAAAAGAACAGTAAAGAGTTTTATAGTCTGAGAGCAGCTCTGTTCAGTATATCCTGACAGTCAGCGCTCGGCAGGAATACCTTTCTGGTTGCTCTTGTCACAGTAAATGTAATAGGAAGATCTGGAAATTAAGGGCAGATTATGCTAAGCAAGCTGGTGCCGTGAGGATTTAAGGCTCTGAAGACTATTATCTGTGGATAAACCAAAGGCTAGGCGCTCCTGTGACAGACGTTTCAGGGGAAAGCCTGAACAAGTGACAGCCTTGCCAAGTTAGGAGCGAGCACTTCGGGTGTGTGGGGAATGGCTGTGACTCAGCCCCCAGAGGCAGGTTCTTGATGACAACAAGCTTTGCCCTTCTCTCCCAGGTGGAATTCTGGGAGAGCACACACAAAACTGTGCTCAAACCTAACAATCCAGGTCGTGCAAGCCTTGCTTGACTCTTCCATTATCCCTCTTCATCTTTTGTGAAAGGGAATGTCACTGAGCCACAGCTCCTTGATCCTCCAGACTGGCTGGTCATCAGTCCCCAGGGCCAGCATTGGCTTTCCTTTCCCACAAGGGCTGCGTTGGCAGATGTGCACAGCCACAGCTGGCTTTTACTTTGAGGCTGGGGATCAGACTCGGGATCCTCAGTACTGTGTCAGGTACTTTACCCACCGAGCCCAACCCTGCCATTCTGACTTGGCAAAATCCTCTGGATTTCTTACTAAGGCAGTTTTACAGGAACAGTTATACACAGTTTGAGCTGATTACTATAGCATTTTATGGTTAAATTACATTTTATTTTGTGTTCACAGAAGCATGTGGTGGTGGTAGAAATGGACACCACACTACACACGTGGCAGTCGGAGTTTGTGTTTTCCACTTTTATCGCGTGGGACCCGGGGATTAAACTCAGGTTATCAGGTTTGGCAGCGAGCACGTTTACCCACTGAGATGTCTCACTAATCCCAGACTAATTACTTTTTAATGGTGTCTTCCAAAAGCATGAATCTGACATACTTTTCTATGAATACAAATCACTTATTTGGAACATTTTTGGTTGAGTCATGACAAGGAACCACAGTAAAACAAAATGGCGGACTTTGTGGATGAGTCTGTACCATCTCTCCCACTCAGCAGCAGGTTGACGTTAGGGTGTTCCTGGGTGTCCTTTCTCTCATGAGAGCTTGATAAACTCTATATATTCTGTAGGTGTCCTGGATGTGTGGAGGAGTGCAGGTGGCCACTTGTAAAGCCACAGAAGAAAAAGTGAAAAGCCTGACCTTTTCACTCGTTCCAAGTAGTGTAGACACTGCGTCATTATGAGAATTACAGGAAGAGAAGGGAAACAGGAGGCTACGAAGGGAGCCTGGCTTTGCCTGTTTAAATTGGGACAAGGTGTTTCTACTTCTGGGTAATTATTGATGGTCTCAGAGCAGACTGGAAAAAAAAAAAAACCTTCAAAACTATCATTTTGTGATTGGCTTCCTTCTTTATCAAAGTGAGACAAAACTGAGGGCATTGCGTGTTTCCTGTGGGGAAAATTCTTGTTTTAATCATTTGGGAGGGACAAAGAAAGTCCACCCTTTCAAAATTGCCTAGAATACTTGAAACAGCTAGCTCATCTGGAGTTGAAAAATGATTAGGCTGTTGGTCATGCCTATAAATTATTAAGGGTGGGGACATTTCAGAAGAGAGAGGCAGCAAGTCTCGGGAAATACAAAAATCATCAATGAAAATGTTGTAGGAATGCTTTAGAAATGCCTGACTGCATGATTGCTGATCTGGAGGAGAAAGGACTGTGGAAGACTATGCTAAGAACATGAGCTGTGGGTTACTTTCAAAACCACAGAGTTCCTTTAGCCAAAATCACAGTTTAGGTTGCAGGGTCCAACCTAAACAGATCCGCTGGGCAAGTAGCCGAGAGAGACAGGTAGAGCGGTATCTCAGGTGGGGCTATTATGGATGGATCTCTTTTTAAAGATTTATTTTTGATTTTGTGTACATGTATGTATGTGTAAGTGGGTGCTGTGCCCAGCAGTAGGCATCAGACCCCCCCTGGAGCTGGAGGTACAAGTCTGTGAGCCACCCGATGTGGGCGCTGGGAACAGAACATAGTCCTCTGGCAGAACAGCAGACTCTCCAATGCTGAGTCATCTCCTAGTGCCTATGCTGGGACTTTAAGGACACAGTTTTGTTGTTATTGTTGTTATTGAATTGTGTAACATAATCTCAGAGTTGCCGTACCACATGCCGCCACCTGGGACGGTAAGATGGCACCATTAACCTGTTTGCTTTGATGAACTGAGTAAAACTAGCTGCTAATGAATGAGTGTATAAGGATCCTCTGAGGGTCTCCAGGCCATTGACTATGTGACCCCATTGGCAGAGAAGACAACCAAAGACTCTCCATCCAAGGAGTACCCTATGTATGCTATGTGAGGTCAGATCTGTGCCAACTGCTCAGCTCTCCCCCCTTTGCCAATAAAATGCCGATAACACGGTGGATGTTGACTGTAATGGGTAATACTTGTCAAGTCAACATGGCCTAGAATTACTCCAAGACAAGCCTCCAGGCACACTCATGAGTGAACAGTTTGACTAAATGAGCTCTGGACATGCCTATAAAGCAACACCTTGATAACTGAGGTGGCAAGAGTATCCTATAAGCAGAGAGCATCACTATATGGCTTGGGATCCTGAGCTGCACGGCAGGGAGAAAATAAGCATAGCATAACTGTACCCGCCTCTCCACTTCCTGACTATAGACACACATGGCCAGCTCCACTGTGGGAGTCTCATTGCCATAATGTACTGTACTGTGTCACCCAGAGCATAAGGCACAGTAAACACTCCTTCCTTAAGTCGCTTTCACTAGAGTATGTCATCATCACAACAGAAGTGACCAAAACACTGGAGAGTACAGTAGAGAGTAATTTTCATTTTATAATGTGTAGGTTATCAATAACATGCAAAACAAATTATTTGATATCTAAGGCGTTGTTATGGAGATACTTATAAAAGGTCAACTAGCTGTCCTTGAAGAATCAAACACAGCCTGGTGCTCCTGTCCACTGGGAAAGAGATAGCAGTGAGTGGATGTGTTGGACAGGTGGAGCCCAGAATTCATGAACATGTTTCGGCTTGTTATACCAGAGCAGCATGAAGCACAAGTTCCAAGTAAGTGGCATGCAAGCTCTGAGGAGGAAATGGCACTGGTGCCAGTGTCCCCTAGACAGGGAACCACCTGCTGTCTGCTGTCGGGGTGTGCAAGACACCAAGAGGAAGACTCTCCAGTGCTTTTCTTCCAGACATTTACAAGTCCCAACCTCTCAGTGAAAAGTGTAGCCCACAGGCTGCAGAGGACTTCACACTTGCTAAGGAACAAACTTTAATGAGTATTTCACAAAATCTAAAGCCTATTATGCCTTAGCATGTGCACATATCACTATTATCACTGCACAATTAAATGCTGCAGAAATGAAGTTGATAAATAAGTGATGCCTTAAATTTTTAATTTGAAATATATGTGTGCATATCACATTTGCAGTGCTGGTGGGGGCCAGAAGAGGGCATCAGATTCCCTAGAATTGGAGTTACAGACAGATGTGAGTTGTCATGATACTGCTGGGAATTGAACTCAGGTCTTTTGGAAGGACAGCAAGTTCTTTTAACCACTGAACCATCTCTCCCACCCCTGAAATAACCCTTTAGAGACACCATGAATCCTCCAAGTTTCTCCCTCCCCCACTCCCCGTGGTAGTTTTTTCCTATCACGGGAAACAATGGAGCATAGGATAGGCTCAATTAGTACAAAGGGCACTGAGCAGATAGATAGTAAATCAGATAGAAGCTGAGAAATGTCCGGACTAAGGTCATTTGTAAGGGTAACAGCATATCCATGAGAGAGTAGTGAGACCAACCCATTACACTCAGGAGAGTGTGAGTGGTAAGTAGATGCAGTATATTATATTATAGTACAGTACAGTACAGTACAGTACAGTATAGTATAGAAGATGTTATAAACAATGTCATGACAAAAGAATTGACAACTTATGTGAAATGGACAAATTACCAAAGAGCATATTTTAGCAGAACAGATACAAAGTCAAAGAAACCCTGCTTAGCTTCCTAGCTGTGCCATGAACTAAATTCATTACCCCCCACTATCCACCACCACACACTTGACTTCAGCTGGCTTTTCAGGTGAGCTTCCCAGGCATTTAAGGAACGTATAATTGCAATCTTGTGTCAACTCTTCCAGGAAATACCAGAGACCGCTTCCCAACTTGTTTTTATAAATTCAGCAATTTTTTTTATGCCAAAATCTGACAGTTGCTTTGGAACAAGGAAAAATTATACCTAGATATTCCTCATGAACATTTATATAAATTTCTTAAATAACATTTAAATGACATTATAGCCCACCAAAAATATACATCATGTCTGGATGTAATTAACTTCAGAGTTTCAAGGTATGTGTAATTTGAAAGCAAATCAGTATGCTCTAACATACCAAAGGAAATAAACAATTAAGACATTGTTTCAAAGGATAAAATAGAAAACATGTGTATCATAGAACATCTTGAGCATAGTTGAGAATAACATGGATAAGTCTATATACAAAGACCATGCTTATAAAATATATAATAATATATGTTAACAAAATATATAACAAACTATAGAACAATCTTTCCTTGAATTTTGGAATGAGACTTCAGCTCTTGCTTCACCTCTTCTAGTATTATCCTTAAAGCCTGGACCAAGAAATAAACCATGGCAAGAAATGGAAGACACAGTGTTGGAAAAAGCAGGGCCATCATCAGTCATGGGCAATATGATAGATATTTAAAAGTGTTAAGTTTTTATACCCTAAGGTTTTAATTTATGTGTATATAGGTGTGTACATGTGGAGATATGTGTGTGACTGCAGTACATGGAGAGGCCCGAAGAGGACGTTGGATCTTCTATAACTAGAGTTACAGATGGTTTTGAGCCACCCTGTGGGTGCTGAAAACCAAGCTCAAACATTTTTTGTTCAAAAAGGCATATAAAAAAGTCAACTTTTAAAAATAGTGTATATGAAATATTATACAAAATTGTTGATGTGTTTTTTTTCACAGAATTATATTGAATTCCCCCAAAGAAGAGAAAATCACAAATTCCAAAATACTGCATGCTTTCTGATTCCATGTCTGTAATGTTGTTGGTTTACCAAAATTCTAGAACAGATTAATGGTTGTCAAGAGTTAGGAATGGGCAGAGAATGAACATAAGTTGAGAAGTACAGCTCTAAGAACTATCCCATTAAATGTTGGGACGTGGGCTGTGGTAGACAAACAGCACTACACAGGTGTTTCTAAGATGGAAACAACCTAAATCAACAATAGAATTCATAAATTGTCATATGTATTACATAATATCATGAAAAGAAGAAAATGGCAGGCTGCTCTACAAATATGAACATATCATGGGGAAAATATTAGATTAAGATGCAAGCATAAAGGCTAGGCAAGATGGCTGAGTGGGAAAAGAACTTCCCCAAGTGCATGCCAAGCAGCCGGAGCTCAGATCTGGGAGCCCAAATCAAGGTGAAAGAACTTTACATGCCCCACCCCTCACACACACATGTAAAATTAATTTTTAAGAAACTGGTAATTTCACCTTGAAGGGATGGCTTTTGATATATACACAACAGAAGAACTTCTCAGTTGAGAAGTCTTGTCCCACAGGTATTAATGGCTTTTTTATCAAAATAATCATTACCTACTTAAGTAGGTTCAGAAGCCATTTTATTTAATATTTCAAGACAATATCAAATAAACACTCTTTTTTTTTTTTTTTTTTTTTTTGGTTTTGGTTTTGGTTTTTCGAGACAGGGTTTCTCTGTGTAGCTCTGGCTGTCCTGGAACTCACTTTGTAGACCAGGCTGGCTTTGAACTCAGAAATCCACCTGCCTCTGCCTCCGAGTGCTGGGATTAAAGGCGTGCGCCACCATGCCCGGCCTAAATAAACACTCTTTAGAATAATAATATTCCTCTATAAAATGTACCAGGGAACAATATCTACTTTGAGTTTTTCACATGGTGGCTAAGAAGAATTTGTATTTATATGTCTAGATCTTTTTCTCTTTGGTTGTAAAATAGTCTCAAACATTTATAATTTAAGGCATTATTGAAGAAATACATCCACAGTTCTTAGCATAGGGCTGGCTGTGCATTAAGGTGTGAATAGCTGGGTGTCAATGCATTATTATAAGACACGACTCAGTTTCTTAATAATTGGTATACTTAATCAGAATTTGACTTGGTCAGGAAATATTTATTTTCTCTTGACCTGATAACACTTGGGTGGAAGTAGATTCCTACAGGAATGGGTGGCATATTCAACAAAGTGGGCAAACAGTTGTGAGGGGGACTACCTGTCAGAGGCTCTTGTTTCTGAGAGGAGAAGAGAGGAAACCTGGGGAGCCAGCTGGAGGTGGATGAGAGAGGCCTCGAGAATGAGCCCAAGCATGGGGAGAGGGCTACTGAAATACTACTGGGGGAGGGGGGCAGTGGACTAAGGACATAGAAAGAATAGTGTCTTGATATGCAACTGTCACTTGCTGGAGTGTTTGTTGTGTGGCCATTCCTGCACACATTCATCCATGGGACCATAAATGGCATTTTTATGAGAAAGTAGGAAAGGAGATGAATTCCTGTCTAAATCAACATAATGCGATGTAGAATGAGCAGCTGGGAAGGGTCCACAATGTCCTCAAAATCTTAAATTCATGTAAGTTGTTAATATGTCATGATTATGCTTCAGAATTGAGACAGAAAGATGTCCCAGCTAATCATCTCATTCCAACATAATGGGGACCCAGAGAGAAGGTAACTCACTCTCTCTCTCTCTCTCTCTCTCTCTCTCTCTCTCTCTCTCTCTCTGTGTATGTGTGTAGGTGTGTGTGTCTGTCTGTCTGTCTGTCTGTCTGTCTCTGTGTGTGCCTGTGTGTGTCTGTGTGCCCTCTGATGTGTCTGGGTGCACTTGTGTATAGAGGTCAGAGTCAGAGGTCAACTTTGGGTATCATGCAAGGACCCACCTGTCTCTACCTCCCCAGCATTGGGATAGCAAATAGACACTACCATGTGCTGGTTCTGTATGCCTGTTCTGGGGACTGGAACTCAGGTCTTCTTGCACAGTGAACATGTGACCTTCTGGTTCATCTTTGGGCTTTAGAGTGGTATTTATTAAACCAATAAAATAGACAAGACAAAACTAAATAAAAGGCTTCAGTTTCAACCCATATCTCAATACCATTGCTCATAGGAAAAAGAAGGAAGGGTACATTCATTTAAAAAACCTGAATCAAAGAAACTGCATGAAAAATAACTTTCATGGGATAATAAGCAAACCCCAGGCAAGTCTTTTCTTGGGTGGTGCTATAAAAGTAACCGAAGTCTCAAAGGAAAGGGCATCAGAGAGAACGCGTTCCTGCTCACCCTCATCTACTGCTTTGCCTGTCTTGCATCTACCAAGGTCACCCAGCCCTCCGTGCCTTATCCTGGAAGACTTCGATTTCTATGTAAGGCATGAAGACATAGACATCATTAGATTGGCTGCAGAGTGTTCTGGAGTTTTGGTCCTACTTTTTTCTTTCCCTTGCCCAATGGGCTTGTGTTTTCCAGATACTGTACAAAGTATTTATTAAATCCATTTTGTTCATGGTGCTGGGTTTTCTAGTGATGGCTACATGCCAACCTCTGCCTTAACAAATGTCATGCATGTTCATGGAAAATTAAAATATAGATGCTCAAATTTCTTTTAAAACACTCAAGTCTTACATAGATAACATATATTTATTCAAAAAGAACAAATGTTTTGAAGAAGGGAATAGAGACATCTAGCACTTCGTAGGTTGAGGCAGGAGAATTGGAATAAATCTCAGGCCAGGTAATTAGACTCCTTGAAAGCCTGGGATCCTGGTTTCAAAGCCTGAACACAGGTAAAAATGCCTGTTTGTGATACCAGCACCGGGCAACAGAGGTAGACAGACTCTTGGGAATGCTGACCAGCAAGACTAGCAAAACTGATCATCTCCAGGTTCAGTGAGACAGTCTTGTGTCTAAAAAATATGGTCAGTATCTGAAGAACGGTGTCCAAGATTGATCTCTGCTATCCACATATATGTGTATCCACATATAAACAACCCTACCTACATGTGGAACGCACACACACACACACACACACACACACACACACACACTCCAAAAACCCACAAACAAACTAAGCTGTTAACAACTGAGCCATGACTCAAAATTGCATTTATGAAAAACAATGAAAATCTATAGTTAGGAACTAGAAAGAAGGTGAGGAAGAATGATGTCTATTTTCTTGATACTTCCATCTCTGCTTCCTAATGACTGCCTGAATCTCCCTTGGGTATCTTTATGAGTCCCACTCGCTACCATTCAGTGATTTTCTCCATCCTAATCATTTATGCAGAAATGAATGGAGTGACTTCAGTAGAATCAATGTAATTTGGGAGGCTTTCCCTTAGGCTTCTGGGAAGGGAACATTCTTCTCATGGAGACTTCTGGAGATGGCCACTTCCTATGTGTAGAGTGGTGAGGATAAAGTTATGAACCCGGGGGCATGCAGAGGAGACAGAGACAAGGGCAAAGAAAATAAGCTTTGCGTGTTTTTATTTGACTGGGCTCCCTGTCTCATTTCAGATACTAGAATCAATCAATTTTCAGTTTGAAATTAAAGCTCATTGATCTCGTTGTTTGACTCTTCAGTGTGGCTGGAACCTTATAAACTTGGAAGGGCAGCAGTTAGAAGGGATAATGAGTTGTAGAGAAATACACAAATGAACAGCTGTGTTGGAACTGGCAAGAAGTCTCTCTGATCAGGAATAAAACTTATCCCTGTCTCATCCATAATTTATTTACTCTTTCCTTGTTCTGTCAAGAATTCTTAATTCCCAATAGAACCTTCTCCAACACTGACTGTTGGCTTGACTCCTGATAGATGCTTCTCTGACATCATCCATTGGCTTGATTCCTGATAGAGCCTTCTCCAACACTGACCTTTGACTATCTACTTTCATCTTTCACCTAAATCCAACTTCCCTAATTACTTAAGATGCTTCTATTTGCTATTTATATGGACTCGGAGGCTTTTCATAATTAAAAGACTCCAAGGAAAGAGTCTCCTGGGATCTCATTGGAACCTTCATTCAGGGTTCACATCCATCCCATTGTGAGGTCTACAATTCTATCACTGCAACTAAAGGTTAAATATCAGCGAGCTAGTTCTCTCCCCACAAAAACTGGTCCCTGAGAAGTTGTTTAGGTGCATGTTTAAAGAGGGAAGAAGGGACTATAAGATGGTCTGGAGGGACTCTGGAGGTTTAAATTTCTGAGATAAAGATTCTAGAAGAGCCTATGGAAAAAGAATGGAAGCCAAGAGTGATAGAAACAAGAAAGGAATATCAGATCCTCGTAAATTCGCTTGTGTGGACCCTGTACCTATTACTGAAACTAATGTTAGCACTGTGTTCCTGAACACTTGATCTAACGTGTGCACTGGCCCTATATGTGCTTCTGAACACTTGGTCTATGTATATGCTTGTGAACACTTGATCCATTGTGAGCACTGGCCCCATATGTGCTCCTGTGATCTGATGTGCATATGTGATCTGCTGTTTCTTGACACCTACTTCCTGTTTTTACTCTACTTGCTCACCTGGTTTCAATTATCTTTCCAGTATTGATATAAAGTTGAATTTCCCTAAATTCTGTTCATGTTACTTTTCTGTTCTGTGAATATTTGGAGACACACTTCCCAAAAGTGTCAAATAGTGTTTATGACCCCATAATCTATTTGTATTATATACCACATTCTCTCTGACCCCCCTCTAGCTTAATTATATAACTTATCCTAAATATTAAATGTTACATGAGAGTTTAGTAAACCTGAAAAAACAGGTATTTAAAAACCAAGTCAAAAGAGAAGGAAGGAAAGGAAGAAAGGAAGAAAGGAAGAAAGGAAGGAAGGAAAAGAAAGAAAGAAAGAAAGAAAGAAAGAAAGAAAGAAAGAAAGAAAGAAAGATGAAAAAGAAAAGAAACTTTATAGAAACTGTAGGCATATTTTTTCAATCATAAAGATTATGTTATTCAAATGCTGATTTCTCTGACTCCATATCCTGTTTCAATCTAGATGCAGAATGTGATGCTTATTTCAAGACTCTCCTGACTTAAGTTTGTATAAATAATTCTTATCATATATTCACTGCATTATCAATAAAAGCTGATCATCCAATGGCTGGGCAGAAGAGCGAACAGGGTGGAACTTCTGCGAGGAAGGGGATGGAGAGAGAGAAGTGAGAGAGACAGATTGAGCCACGAAGAAGGAGGAGTTCGTGAGAAGTCAAATGAAGCATGGGAGACCCTAAATGCAAATATTATGGGAATTTAGATAGACCAATTGACTGCCCAGGCATTAAGGTGAAGCTTGAAAATAAATCTTGGTCTCTCTGTGTCATTATTGGGGAGCTATTTAGGATAAAGAACAGCCACTGTATTAATTTATTTCAAACAACCAAATTAAATTTAACACTTATAGGAAACCTTTTCAGCCCCTTTGGTATTTTGAGGGAGTCTTATTGGGTGACCCAAGCTCAGTTTGAATT
>LR750543.1:211416-218916 GCA_902729485.2 Mus minutoides
TGGCCATCAGTGGGAAGAGAGGCCCCTTGGTTATGCAGACTTTATTTGCCCCAATACAGGGGAACACCGGGGCCAGGGGGTGGGAGCGGGTGGGTAGGGTAGCAGGGCCGGGAGGGGGGAGGATATAGGGAACTTTCTGGATAACACTTGAAATGTAAATGAAGAAAATATCTAATAAAAGTTGAAAAAAAAAATAAAACTTTTCCCATTTAAAAAAAAAAAAAAAAAAAAAAGAAACTGGTAATTTCATCTTGAAGGGATGGCTTTTGATATATACACAACAGAAGAACTTCTCAGTTGAGAAGTCTTGTCCCACAGGTATTAATGGCTTTTTTATCAAAATAATCATTACCTACTTAAGTAGGTTCAGAAGCCATTTTATTTAATATTTCAAGACAATATCAAATAAATACTCTTTTTTTTTTTTTTTTTTTTTTTTTTTGGTTTTTGGATTTTGGAGACAGGGTTTCTCTGTGTAGCTCTGGCTGTCCTGGAACTCACTTTGTAGACCAGGCTGGCCTCGAACTCAGAAATCCACCTGCCTCTGCCTCCCAAGTGCTGGGATTAAAGGCGTGCGCCACCACGCCCAGCCTAAATAAACACTCTTTAGAATAATAATATTCTTCTATAAAATGTACCAGGGAACAATATCTACTTTGAGTTTTTCACATGGTGGCTAAGAAGAATTTGTATTTATATGTCTAGATCTTTTTCTCTTTGGTTGTAAAATAGTCTCAAACATTTATAATTTAAGGCATTATTGAAGAAATACATCCACAGTTCTTAGCATAGGGCTGGCTGTGCATTAAGGTGTGAATAGCTGGGTGTCAATGCATTATTATAAGACACGACTCAGTTTCTTAATAATTGGTATACTTAATCAGAATTTGACTTGGTCAGGAAATATTTATTTTCTCTTGACCTGATAACACTTGGGTGGAAGTAGAATCCTACAGGAATGGGTGGCATATTCAACAAAGAGGGCAAACAGTTGTGAGGGGGACTATCTGTCAGAGGCTCTTGTTTCTGAGAGGAGAAGAGAGGAAACCTGGGGAGCCAGCTGGAGGTGGAGGAGAGAGGCCTCGAAAATGAGCCCAAGCATGGGGAGAGGGCTACTAAAATACTACCGGGGGAGGGGGGGCAGTGGACTAAGGACATAGAAAGAATAGTGTCTTGATATGCAACTGTCACTTGCTGGAGTGTTTGTTGTGTGGCCATTCCTGCACACATTCATCCATGGGACCATAAATGCCATTTTTATGAGAAAGTAGGAAAGGAGATGAATTCCTGTCTAAATCAATATAATGCGATGTAGAATGAGCAGATGGGAAGGGTCCACAATGTCCTCAAAATCTTAAATTCATGTAAGTTGTTAATATGTCATGATTATGCTTCAGAATTGAGACAGAAAGATGTCCCAGCTAATCATCTCATTCCAACATAATGGGGACCCAGAGAGAAGGTAACTCTCTTTCTCTCTCTCTCTCTCTCTCTCTCTCACTTTCTCTCTCTCTCTCTCTCTCTCTCTCTCTCTCTGTGTGTGTGTATGTGTGTAGGTGTGTGTGTGTGTGTCTGTCTGACTGTCTGTCTCTGTGTGTGCCTGTGTGTGTCTGTGTGCCCTCTGATGTGTCTGGGTGCACTTGTGTATAGAGGTCAGAGTCAGAGGTCAACTTTGGGTATCATGCAAGGACCCACCTGTCTCTACCTCCCCAGCATTGGGATGGCAAATAGACACTACCATGTGCTGGTTCTGTATGCCTGTTCTGGGGACTGGAACTCAGGTCTTCTTGCACAGTGAACATGTGACCTGCTGGGTCATCTTCTGGGCTTTAGAGTGGTATTTATTAAACCAATAAAATAGACAAGACAAAACTAAATAAAAGGCTTCAGTTTCAACCCATATCTCAATACCATTGCTCATAGGGAAAAGAAGGAAGGGTACATTCATTTAAAACACCTGAATCAAAGAAACTGCATGAAAAATAACTTTCATGGGATAATAAGCAAACCCCAGGCAAGTCTTTTCTTGGGTGGTGCTATAAAAGTAACTGAAGTCTCAAAGGAAAGGGCATCAGAGAGAACGCGTTCCTGCTCACCCTCATCTACTGCTTTGCCTGTCTTGCATCTACCAAGGTCACCCAGCCCTCTGTGCCTTATCCTGGAAGACTTCAATTTCTATGTAAGGCATGACGACATCATTAGACATCATTAGATTGGCTACAGAGTGTTCTGGAGTTTGGGTCCTACTTTTTTCTTTCCCTTGCCCAATGGGCTTGTGTTTTCCAGATACTGTACAAAGTATTTATTAAATCCATTTTATTCATGGTGCTGGGTTTTCTAGTGATGGCTACATGCCAACCTCTGCCTTAACAAATGTCATGCATGTTCATGGAAAATTAAAATATATATGCTCAAATTTCTTTTAAAACACTCAAGTCTTACATAGATAACATATATTTATTCAAAAAGAACAAATGTTTTGAAGAAGGGAATAGAGACATCTAGCACTTCGTAGGTTGAGGCAGGAGAATTGGAATAAATCTCAGGCCAGGTAATTAGACTCCAATTCAAAAAATAAAAGATATGGGCCAGGGGAAAATTTTAGTTCAGTGTTTGCCTTGAAAGCCTGGGAGCCTGGTTTCAAAGCCTGAACACAGGTAAAAATGCCTGTTTGTGATACCAGCACCGGGCAACAGAGGTAGACAGACTCTTGGGAATGCTGACCAGCAAGACTAGTAAAACTGACCAGCTCCAGGTTCAGTGAGACAGTCTTGTGTCTAAAAAATATGGTCAGTATCTGAAGAACGGTGTCCAAGATTGATCTCTGCTATCCACATATATGTGTATCCACATATAAACAACCCTACCTACATGTGGAACGCACACACACACACACACACACACACACACACACACACACTCCAAAAACCCACAAACAAACTAAGCTGTTGAACAACTGAGCCATGACTCAAAATTGCATTTATGAAAAACAATGAAAATCTATAGTTAGGAACTAGAAAGAAGGTGAGGAAGAATGATGTCTATTTTCTTGATACTTCCATCTCTGCTTCCTAATGACTGCCTGAATCTCCCTTGGGTATCTTTATGAGTCCCACTCGCTACCATTCAGTGATTTTCTCCATCCTAATCATTTATCCAGAAATGAATGGAGTGACTTCAGTAGAATCAATGTAATTTGGGAGGCTTTCCCTTAGGCTTCTGGGAAGGGAACATTCTTCTCATGGAGACTTCTGGAGATGGCCACTTCCTATGTGTAGAGTGGTGAGGATAAAGTTATGAACCCGGGGGCATGCAGAGGAGACAGAGACAAGGGCAAAGAAAATAAGCTTTGCATGTTTTCATTTGACTGGGCTCCCTGTCTCATTTCAGATACTAGAATCAATCAATTTTCAGTTTGAAATTAAAGCTCATTGATCTCGTTGTTTGACTCTTCAGTGTGGCTGGGACCTTATAAACTTGGAAGGGCAGCAGTTAGAAGGGATAATGAGTTGTAGAGAAATACACAAATGAACAGCTGTGTTGGAACTGGCAAGAAGTCTCTCTGATCAGGAATAAAACTTATCCCTGTCTCATCCATAATTTATTTACTCTTTCCTTGTCCTGTCAAGAATTCTTAATTCCTGATAGAACCTTCTCCAACACTGACTGTTGGCTTGACTCCTGATAGATGCTTCTCTGACATCATCCATTGGCTTGACTCCTGATAGAGCCTTCTCCAACACTGACCTTTGACTATCTACTTTCATCTTTCACCTAAATCCAACTTCCCTAATTACTTAAGATGCTTCTATTTTTATTTATATGGACAAGGCTTTTCATAATTAAAAGACTCCAAGGAAAGAGTCTCCTGGGATCTCCTTGGAACCTTCATTCAGGGTTCACATCCATCCCATTGTGAGGTCTACAATTCTATCACTGCATCTAAAGGTTAAATATCAGCGAGCTAGTTCTCTCCCCACAAAAACTGGTCCCTGAGAAGTTGTTTAGGTGCATGTTTAAAGAGGGAAGAAGGGACTATAAGATGGTCTGGAGGGACTCTGGAGGTTTAAATTTCTGAGATAAAGATTCTAGAAGAGCCTATGGAAAAAGAATGGAAGCCAAGAGTGATAGAAACAAGAAAAGAATATCAGATCCTCGTAAATTCGCTTGTGTGGACCCTGTACCTATTACTGAAACTAATGTTAGCACTGTGTTCCTGAACACTTGATCTAACGTGTGCACTGGCCCTATATGTGCTTCTGAACACTTGGTCTATGTATATGCTTGTGAACACTTGATCCATTGTGAGCACTGGCCCCATATGTGCTCCTGTGATCTGATGTGCATATGTGATCTGCTGTTTCTTGACACCTACTTCCTGTTTTTACTCTACTTGCTCACCTGGTTTCAATTATCTTTCCAGTATTGATATAAAGTTGAATTTCCCTAAATTCTGTTCATGTTACTTTTCTGTTCTGTGAATATTTGGAGACACACTTCCCAAAAGTGTCAAATAGTGTTTATGACCCCATAATCTATTTGTATTATATACCACATTCTCTCTGACCCCCCTCTAGCTTAATTATATAACTTATCCTAAATATTAAATGTTACATGAGAGTTTAGTAAACCTGAAAAAACAGGTATTTAAAAACCAAGTCAAAAGAGAAGGAAGGAAAGGAAGAAAGGAAGAAAGGAAGAAAGGAAGGAAGGAAAAGAAAGAAAGAAAGAAAGAAAGAAAGAAAGAAAGAAAGAAAGAAAGATGAAAAAGAAAAGAAACTTTATAGAAACTGTAGGCATATTTTTTCAATCATAAAGATTATGTTATTCAAATGCTGATTTCTCTGACTCCATATCCTGTTTCAATCTAGATGCAGAATGTGATGCTTATTTCAAGACTCTCCTGACTTAAGTTTGTATAAATAATTCTTATCATATATTCACTGCATTATCAATAAAAGCTGATCATCCAATGGCTGGGCAGAAGAGAGAACAGGGTGGAACTTCTGCGAGGAAGGGGATGGAGAGAGAGAAGTGAGAGAGACAGATTGAGCCACGAAGAAGGAGGAGTTCGTGAGAAGTCAAATGAAGCATGGGAGACCCTAAATGCAAATATTATGGGAATTTAGATAGACCAATTGACCGCCCAGGCATTAAGGTGAAGCTTGAAAATAAATCTTGGTCTCTCTGTGTCATTATTGGGGAGCTATTTAGGATAAAGAACAGCCACTGTATTAATTTATTTCAAACAACCAAATTAAATTTAACACTTATAGGAAACCTTTTCAGCCCCTTTGGTATTTTGAGGGAGTCTTATTGGGTGACCCAAGCTCAGTTTGAATTTAGGATCATCCTGGCTCATCCTCCTGAGTGCTGGGATGACAGGCCTGTGTTTCCACTCTCAGAAAAGCGGGCACCTTGTAAGGGGTGTAGCAAGCCTTTTATTGTAGGCATTCCACAGAGAAGGCTCTGAGCTTCTGGAGGAGTCTATCTGTGAGCTGGTGGGGTAAGGAGAGAGCAGCAGACACTGGTGTTGTCTGATCTTTTCTCTTTACCCCCTTCACTCATAGAAGCCTTAGCTCTCTTCCCTGGAGGACTGAGAGTGTCTACTCTGAAGGTGTTAGCAGTGATTCTCTTAGTGTCTCTAGGACAAATGGCTTTACTAAGTAAAAACCCAAACATAATGAGCCTTCAGAATTACCTTTTAAAACTGCTAATAGTTGAAGCCACTGCATGTGCCACAGAATTCCAGGTTTTCAAACTTGGCTTCTATGCTAGAGCAACCTGGAAAGGCTTAACAAGGTATTGTGAGGCACTACTTATCGGTATCACGATTTAATTGGCCTGGAAAATAGCTTGGACACAGGGCTATTTAATACCATTCTGGTGACTCTAATATACCTCAAATTTTCAGATCTGCTATTTTAGGGGATGCTTAGGAAATGATGTCTGGGTTCACAGTTAGTGGTACTGTTTGGGAAGATTGGGGTACCTTTAGGATGTGAGACTTGCTGGAAGAAGCATATCATTTGGGGTGGGCTCTGAGGGTTCATATCCTCACCCCACTTCATACTGTCTCTCTCCAGCTGCTTTAAATATGTAGTTGAAATGTGTGGAGCCATTCTTTCTGTGGTGATGATTTCCTGGCTGCTCCACACTTTCCCAGCCCTGATGGACTCCTACCCCAGTGGCAACCATAAGACACAATAAAACCTTTCTTCCCTAAGTTTCATTTGGTCTTGGTGTTTTAATCATAGTAACAGTGACTTAATTGTGGATATACTCTTTCATCAAACCATTATGATCAAATGTCAATCAAGCTTAATGACTATGTTAAATATGCCAAGTCTCAGGTATTTTATCATGGGATTTTCTTATTAAGATTAAAGAGCAATAGAAGAAAATATCTTAGAAAAAATGAAAGTATTTATGAGTGGAATAAGAAAATACGGACATGATGAAATTTCTTCCCAGCTCTACAGAAGATCCAGTCTTCAGGCAAAGAGAGAAATATATTAGAAGCCTGTCAGTGAAAGTCAACTCGGGTGTGAAATTGGGCACTCAGATGAAAGCTTTGTTTCCAGTTTTGTATATTTTATAAATACAAAAGTGACTAATCAGGATTAGACTCTACCAGTTATGAAAAAAACCAACAAACCTTCATATCCAAATGCAGGGTAATCCTCTTAGTTGTTACTGACACCAATGGAAAACAAAAAGGGCCAATTTACTCATCTTAATTACAGAGGGCTTAAAGGAATTTACCAGGGGTAGCAGGAGACTGTTGGCACAGTGTGTTGTGTATTTTTATTTACAGAAAAGTCATAATCCATTTTAAAGACACATCTATCTATCTATCTATCTATCTATCTATCTATCTATCTATCTATCTATCATCTATCTATATGTGTATGCATGCCTGTGAGAGATTAAGCACACAATACACATGCACAGATGTCTATAGAGGTCAGAAGGTATTAAATTCCCTGGTACTGGGGTTACAGGCACTTGTGAATTGTCTTGAGGATGCTGGAAACTGAACCTGGGTCCTCTGCAAGATCAACCATTGCTCTTGACAACTGAGCCATCTCTTCAGCCCTGTGGGTCCACTTGAAAAAAATTAGCTTAAAGTCATAATCTGAGTGAAATCTCCAGTATGACCTTGTTATAATACTAGAGGGTATTCTCCATCCACATTTCCATGGTTATGTTTATAAATGGCCATGGTACTACTCTCCTCTCTAGACAAAGAATGAGCACTGAGATTTCTTTCTGGCTTTAGGTCTCGTCTCTATGTCTGAAAAGGTAGTCCTTTGTAACTCACTCTTCCGGCATGGATATGTATGCTGTGTCCATACTCTGGCAGGTTTGGTTTAGTAGTTTTAGAAGTCACAATATAGATCACTTTGTACTGACAGTTTTGAGTGAGTGCTTCCATTCAAGTCCAGATACCGGTTTCTCCCTTCCAAGGTGCCCAATTTTGTACTCATTTTCAACAGT